>ONZP01000068.1:0-106189 GCA_900312805.1 Fusarium torulosum | reverse complement strand
CCTCTAAGCCTGAGCCTGAGCATCCCGCTCCGCCTTGCGCGCCCGCTTCTCGAGGAGGATCGCCTTTCGCTCTGAGAGTGTATCGGTTTGTCTGTCATCGACGCCCTGCAGCCAGTATCCGAAGCTGGCACCTCCCGCCGCGTACACGGGGTACACCCACAGGGAGGACTTGTTGAAGAAGGGGCGCATCTCGATGCCCATTTGCCAGAAGCGAGCGCCGATGCCTTCATTTATGTCAGTATTCAATTCTACTTTTCGATTCCCCCTCGTCTTTCCAATTGTCCAGGTTTGTGTTCTCGAGGTGGGATGAGCGGGTGAATTGGCTCAGGTGTGTGACGTACCGAAGAGGCTCCAGAAGGCGATGCGGTGGACCATGTTGGGCAATTGACCGTCGGGTGATCGAATATAGAGAGTGGAGATATTTCGTAGGAGGGAGATTCGCTCGGAGTGCGACGACGTGGGCGTGGGCGTTGACTTCGTTCGTTGCCGAGAGGTGAGGTCGTGATCTTGAAGATCCGTCGGGCCAAGCTCGCAGCAATTGGAGCCAAGGTGATTGGTCAGTATCACGGCCACAGTCACGTGAGTGGCTTTCAGTCGGTTACCCTGTACCTTGAAAGCGCTATAATCAAGAAGGGTAAATCATTCTAAGGAGATTAATGATAATATTCTATAAGAAGGGTAATTTATATGGAGATATGGTGTTCAGATTGACCTTTTTTGTGTACTGTATGGAAGTGTTCCTGTTAAGTCTGAGATGAACAATAGCCCAAGTCATACAAATTATTTCAGAACCAAATAGCCAAAGTTCAAGGGGATTACAAACATGGAGAAAAAATATTATATATGAGTGAGACCTGACATGTATCGAGTATCTATCGAATCTAGTATCTACTTCTGCTCTAATGTCTCGAGAACAGCATCAACAATCGGAAAAACAAGAGAGGTGATATCCCAAAGTTCCCAAAAAGCTACAAAACTCCCCGCTATGCCCATGATAAAACGCTCATCAGTCTAGCAAGTTTCTACTTGATTCACCCGGATAAGGTGGCGGGGCCCCAGATGGCGGTGGTGCTATTCGAGGTACTTCGCTGCGAGACCCAGCTTCTACCGTCCACTGTGCCGCCTTGGCCACAATCTTAGAGAAATACTGCTGGATGAAAGATTCACTGCGACTGTTAGTGAATGTACTGAAAAAAACACAAAGGTATAAACTTACGTGTAGTAGCTGTGGTCGGAGTTGTGAGGCGACACAAGATTGTGTGCCAGCTCATGCGCCAAAACCACCCACCACCAGGTCGCAGCCTCAGCCTTGGCCTGTCCACTTCTGCTTTCGATTTGCGCAGCGTGTAGCTGTAAGAAGAACCTGAAGTTGCAGAAAATACTGCCTCCGGTATTGAAAGCAATAGTCCCGCCAGCCTCATCATAAAAGATGTGCAATACCTTTGGCGACATGGAATAGACACTGCCAACCTCTATCAAGAGACTGGAGAAGACGTTGATGTTGCTCAGGTGTTTCGACAAGAATTCGCTTGGGTCCTGAATGTCCTTGGACACGAAAACCTTCATCTTGTTTGACGTCTCTGCTATGAAGGTAATATTCTGCGCAGGTGTCTTGTCACAGTAAGTGGCCTGCTCCTTGACTTCGTTAACCTGAGGTTCCGAAAAGACGCTATCAGATCCGTAAGCCCGGGTCGACTTGATAGCATTCAACAAGTTTTGCTGCACCACTGCAGGGCTTGTCACTCTGCCCTCTTCCTGCTGCGGCCTCTTTCCTGTGTTGGATGAGCTGCTGCCAGGCGGTGCTTCAATCTCCTTGGGCTTATCTAAGAACTTGTTCAACTCCTTGCGAGACTCGTCTTCATTCTGCTCGGTTTCAAACCCAAGGCGACGGCTGAGGTTCGAGAACAACCCTCTGCTCTTCCTAGCCTGTTGTTCCGGGCTGGGCTTTGCTTCCTCAGGCGAATCCCATGAACCTGGCATTGCCGGGCCAAGAGGCTCTGGTATTCTGGTCGCTTCGCGTGCAGCTTCGGCAGCCTTTGCCTCAGCTCCCCATTGCTGCTCTCTCTCCTTAATTTGGCGCTGCTCCTCTTCCAGTGCCTTTCGCCTTTCTTCCTCAGCGATTCTGGCCTCAGCGGCCTTGGCTCGTAGGATTCGGTCAACGTTGTAACCACGGCTCCGGAGCCCGTAAAGATCTAGCGTAAGGAACGGCTCAAAGAAGAGGTAAGCTTGCTGATTTGGTCGGTTCAGCAACATTTGACAAATAGCTTGTCCAATCTGGTACATATCAGGCTTCGCCTCATCAGAAACGTACAGAATCCAACCGTTGCTGGTTTTGTTGCTGGCAGCTGATCGCTTCTCTGTGTGAGTCTGAACTTGACCCTTAAGAGTTCTTCTCAGGGCGACTGAGCGAACGATGTCGACTGTCAAATTTTTGTCCAGCCATTTTGCATCATGTTTGATAACGTCACGTCGATAGTTTGCGTACTCAAAGAGGAATATCTTTGACCTCTCAACAACATGCTTGCGCAGGCTGAGAGCAGTCTTCTGTCGATCACTCTGGGGTCCAATACGAACCTCCTCTTGTACAATGCTGCTTAATCTTTGGGCTCCAAGTGATAGATAGAACGCCTCAAGAGCGTCCTCCTCTGGTGCACAAATAAGCCGATCCTTGAACAGTCTGTAGCTGATGATGTCGTCCAAAATGACAATCTGACTGGCAGAGGCAAGTTGGTATTGTCGAATAGGCTCATCCTCTTCCTCCAGGTCATCTGATTTCCCCTTAGGAGGCGCCAGTTCTTTGTATGCAAGTAGGAAAGGTGCTGTGCGCATTTTTCTCCAGAGTTCCTTATCTCTGTGAAGTGTTGTCGATGCTTCAGCCAGCGATTTGAGAAGGTCCAAGTATTTCTCCGAGCTTTGGAGTACACCAAGAAGGCGAGCTGGCTCAGTGCATGCCATATGTGCTACCTCCAATTTTGTAGGCTCATTCTTGGCACCGCACTGGAACAAGAAAGCATTCGCCTCAGGACCGAAGTCGACAAAGTCAAAGATATCACCATATGTCGTTGAGCCACCAAGGTACACACGAGAAGGACTGACATGAGTCATCATAGACGTTGGCTTCTCAGATGATCGGGATGTTCGTATAATTGGCACAATGGCAGCATTGCGCAGCTTGACAAGATTGTTTTCGCCCAACTCCGTGATCCGAGATGCAAAGTAGCTGAAAAGTGCCACGGC
This sequence comes from Fusarium torulosum, assembly GCA_900312805.1. Taxonomy (NCBI): domain Eukaryota; kingdom Fungi; phylum Ascomycota; class Sordariomycetes; order Hypocreales; family Nectriaceae; genus Fusarium; species Fusarium torulosum. The sequence goes on along the minus strand of ONZP01000068.1, from coordinate 102,952 downwards.
GTTCTGGTGATCTTGGGGAGGCGAAGCCAGAAGACGGTTTACACAATCGACCATTGGAGGATCCCTAGCAACACCGAATTTCTACGAATGTTAGCCGAGTTCCTTTATTAAGCCTGACATCAAACTTACGATCGCATGATCATGGAGATCTCTCCTCAGAATATTAAAGCCAAGGATAGCTGCTCGCGGGTTATAGAAACATTGCGATGGTGGTACAAGTCGGGTGCTCCCCTGAAGAGGCATGATTGCCTTCGGGCTGCCACCAAGGTTGAATGACCCATATCCGTTAATCTGATGATTAGCAAGGAAGTATGTCATGGACTGGACTCGTAGAGTTTCGTCTTTGCCAGACATCAACTCAACGAGCTCAGGGACAGAGGGATAAGGCCTGAGTCCAAGGGAACTGAGGAATCTAGCCTCTTGACTGCCTGGCCGATAACTACCAGGAGGACCAGGCCATTGAAGAACAGGCAATTTCAAAGCTCGTAGAGCATCTTTTGGCTCGAAAAGTTCCGAAATCTTGTATAGCTTTTCTGTTGCCTTGGTAGACTCCATACCTTTAGGACCAGCCTCGGCTGGACAAAACCGTGTCTGCTTAAGTTTGGCTAGATCTTCACCGGGGATATCCTCGCGAACAGACGCAAGATATTTGATAAGCTCGACATGACTCCACTTCTGTTGTCCTTCACTTGAAGCGTTAAGCAATCTGGTGAAAATGGTCTCCAGATCAACAGTCTTGCGAACACCAATTGTGACTAAGAACTTTTCCTTGATCTTCTCACAACCTTGAATGACGGGAAGGTCGTCAAATAGCTTGACGATCGGAAAGAATGACTCTGTGGGCTTCTTCATACCCTGTTTGGTAGGTACCACTGTATTGGCCTGAAGAAGCGAAACGATGGTAGTTCTCGCAGACGGGCTAGAGTTCTCAAAGTTCTTGGAAAGAACGGTCAAGACCTGCACAGCAAACTTGGATGATCGTGTCAGGCTTTGGTCCTCAGACCTGGAAGAGTTCGTGTCAAGGAGGAATCTCAGCCAGGGGAGAATCTCCAATGGTTCCCATCCAAGAGCACGCAGCTCTGCCTGTTGAGAGTTGGCCGTAAGTGCATGAGGAATAGTAGTAGGAGGGATCGGTAAGTTTGCAGGAATTCTGTTGGCAATGAGGTGATTCGTGATGCTTCCAAGAGCAATGATTTCTCCCTGCTCTCCATCATCACTCATCGTACCTACAGCAACCTCAAGCAGAGCAGATCGACTACCAGGGTCGAGTTCACCACTCAAGCTCTTCTTGCCCGCCCAGCTGATGAAGTTCATCAGTTGTACTTTATTCATGGCCTTTGTTTCCAGTTCCTTCTTCACATCTGTAACTGTGATGTGTGAGATAAGACCAAAGTCAATCAGTTTCTTTACAAACGGAACACTTTTCATCTCCTCAGGCACGACAGGAATACTGTCAACAAATTTACTCATCTCATCCGAGGCAATGCGAACATCTGCTGTTTGTAGCACACCTCGGGTTGAGTAGGTCTCAATTGAGGCCTTCTTAAAGCATATCCAAAAAGCTTCCTCAATGATTTGACCAACTTGTCCACTGGGAGTAGAGTCACCAAATGTGAAAGTCTTGAGGATATGAAGAGCCTCTGGCATGTATTTGGCGATGATGGCCGGAGAGAACTTGGTCTCCTTAGCCATGACCTGCTTGATCCTGCGGCTCAGATCGCTCATTTCGTTGGCAAAAGCTAGTCGAGTAATGATGCCTGCAGCACGAAGAATTTCAAGATTCCATGTCCTGACCCAACGAGCATTCAAGTCTATAGCTTCTCGTTCCACAGTAGGAATTACCGACGGTGCTGAAATGTGCAGTCCGGCACCTGTAGTTTGCATTGTAGGGAAACCAATAAAAATACGCCCGCCTGGTTTTTTGTTGGGAAGCACCGAAGCAAATACATCGGTAGCTTTACCAACCGCCCCAGAAGAGGCAGACTCTTGAGAAGCTTGAGCCTCGTCATATGACGAAGTCAAAATAGCAATCTTTGTTGTTTTGGGCGGAGGCTTCTTTGTCGCTCTCTCAAGTTCGGACGCGAAAGAAGCGGCCACACTTGTGCGAATGCTTGCAGATGTAGTTCGAAGGAAGATCGTTGACGACGAAAGTTTTGTCACATCTTCAGAGATTGTCAACTGTGCTGCATTCTCCTCGCTCTGGGCTTTAGTCCGGATACTGGCTTGTGACGTATTTGATGTGAGCCGGGCAAAGAAAGATCTTAGTGAAGGAGCTTCAGGGGCACCATAAGAATCCGTCTTTGTGGCGGATGATGTAGCCTGCGGTTTCCATCCTATAGCGGCCATATAAGACGCATCAATCTGGGTACTTGTGCGATCAACACTCGTCACCTTCATGAGACCGTCCTTGGTCCTTGCCTCCAGATCTCGAGGTAAAGGAAGCTCAACGCTTGGGGATGACTTCTTCTTGAAAGATAATATCATGTAGTCATCAATCCAGAACTCGATGTGCTCAAGCGCAACAAACGTCAAACTGGTCGCAAGAAACTGGCTAACGGACAACAGGTTCGGCAGGGGCGTTGTGGTATTTCGGTAGTCCAGGACAAATGTTGTATGATGGGTAGCCTGATCTGCAGGTATTTGGGACTTCTTGGTGAAGAGTGCATTCCCCTTCCAGTAGAACGCCATGGCCTCGTTTCCGGAACTGACGAATGGCTCCTCGCAATCTGCAAAGACACTGTAGAAACCAACACCAAAGGCACCAATCTTGGTCTCGTCCGGGTTTCCCTCAGCAATGCGCTTCAACCTCCCCCAGTCGGTTTTGGTGAAGGGCTGTCCATCGTTCTGTACGACTAGTCGGCGTAGTGTGTGGTTTGACAGAGTATGCTTCAATATCTCAGATCGGTTCGTAGTGCTCGGGAGTGGCACCTGTGTCGAGGGAAGTGTTTCCCACTTTACGGTGACCGTCTTTGCCTGCGCATCAGCGGCGTTCTGGATAAGTTCTCGTAGTGTTGTCCATTCTCCTGAATATCTTGCAAGGACCTTGTCGATAAGAGCTCGGGTATCGACAGTAACGGCTTCTTCATCTTCACCGTCCCGCAAAGCAGCGGCCCGCAGTCTCGAATAGTCCATCGTCGTTGTGTCGCAATAAGTTTACGATCGCATTATCGTTTCAGGGGAAGGGTTTGGATCGTGGAAGGTACAGTCAAGTGAGAGGGAAGCTGTTTTCCAAAGGTTAGCTATGTGCCTTGAAATAGACCCAAGCGGACGAGCTCGGAGTTTACGCAAGGCAGACAACAATCTACGTACAACGGTGAGATGTGGCAAAGGGTATTAGGGGCGGTGTTCGTATACCAGACAATATAGGAGAAGGCGATAGAAGCACAAGCAGAAAATAGGGCGTGGCGAAAGGGTGATGATGCTGAGAGTCTAGAGGTATGAGAAATTAGGAGTTCGATTCGCTCATATGACCTCTAAGTTGACTTAGTCGTGGCTCAAGGCTGTTAGAGATGGTCCCTGAAAGTGACGTTGACCGCTGTCTCAGGACGAACAACCAATCATAATGGTTGGTACCTCGCATCATCGCTATCGTGGGGGAAGATTTAGTGACATGGGGCAGCCTCGCCGCTAAAATGGCTGTCACTGCTGTAGCCATGGTACAGGCATCAGCAGCGATACAGCGCTAGAAAAGGCTGTTCTTTATGCCATTTCGTATTCATAAAGATTGTATACAAGCCCAACTATGTTTCTTTATTTTATGAAAGGAGGCATTTTCCCCATACTGATACAAGTTTGGGTTTCATTCAATATATCCCGTTTGAAGATCATCTCCACTATCCGCCATTAACTCAGAGTGGATACGCTCAGACCATATGAAAATTTCTGGATTGACTCAACATTTGAATTAGATTCCGAACTCGCAGCTTGGTATATGGGGCTATTGAGGATAATTGCTTGTTATGAATTAATGACTCCATCCTCTATCACTAATACTTAGTAGGATAATCCCAGTGAAATTAGTGAAGCTTTCCGAGTAGTTTCGTAGATATATGGCTGAGTCCGGACTCGGAGGCCGAAATCGTGTAAGTGAATCACTTGGTAGGAAAATCGACGGTTTTGCTTTTTGTTACAGAGAAGGCATTGGTTTATGAGTCAACTCAGGTAATATAAAAGATCTGTTCTTCGCATTGCGATCCATCTGAACTCAATCACTTCCCTCTCACATCACAAAGCACGTAGCCTTCTCCGTTTCTGCTCTACTTCACCCAGACCATACCTCACGCTACAAAACAAAGACAGTTTCATTCACCATGTCAAAAGGCCGTGTTTGTCTGTAAGTATTTATCCCATTCTTATGTATAGTAGTAGTGTTATCAACATTTACTAACTACAAACCTAGCGCCTACTCTGGAGGTACAGCTTGCCACCCCAAAACCACACAATCAACTCCTTGATTGTAGTCACCCAAACACTCTCGTGCTAACGTTTCAACCAAGGTCTTGATACGTCAACGATCCTGAAATGGCTCATCCTAGAAGGCTACGAGGTCGTGGTATGTTTCCCCTTCCACTCGCTTGAGCAATCGCTGATATGTTGTAGTGCTTCCTCGCCGATGTTGGCCAGGTCGAAGACTTTGATGCCGTTGAGAAGAAGGCCCTTGCTCTCGGTGCTGAGCGCATGATTATTGAGAATCTCCAGAAGGAGTTCGTTGAACAAATTGTCTTCCGCGCGATTCAGTGCAATGCCATTTATGAGGATCGATACCTCCTCGGAACCGCTTTGGCTCGTCCTGTTATTGCTCGTGCTCAGGTCCGCGTTGCTGAGAAGTACAACTGTGATCTTCTGAGCCACGGGTGCACAGGCAAAGGCGTAAGTAAAACCCTTATATCATGTCAAGAAACACGTGCTAACATATCATAGAATGAGTAAGACACATCCCACTCCACAGGCGGTATTCCATACTGACATAACTCGTTTAGCCAAGTTCGTTTCGAGCTCGCCTTCAAGGCCTGCAACCCTTCCATCAAGATCATCGCTCCTTGGCGACTTCCCGAGTTCTGCGAAAAGTTCCAAGGCCGACAAGATCTCCTCAAGTTCGCCTCCGAGAACAACATTCCCGTCTCATCCACGCCCAAGGCTCCTTGGAGCCAGGATGAGAACTTGGTTCACTGCTCTTACGAGGCCGGCATTCTGGAGGACCCTGACCACACTCCTCCCAAGGATCTTTGGACTCAGACGGTCGACCCTCTTGAGGCCCCTGACAAGCCTTTCGACTTCACTGTCTTTTTTGAGAAGGGCCTGCCCGTCAAGGTTACTACCCCTGATCAGGAGGCTACCGACTCAGTAGAATTGTTCAAGCTTCTCAACAAGATTGGTCACGATCATGGAGTTGGTCGAATTGACATGTACGTACATTCTCATCATTTACTCTTGGCCAGATATCATGCTTACAATTCCAGTGTCGAGAACCGATGGATTGGACTCAAAAGCCGTGGCTGCTACGACACTCCTGGTCTCACCATTGCTCGTCTCGCCCACGTTGATCTTGAAGGCCTTGTCCTCGACTCCAAGGTCCGTAAGCTCCGAGACCAGTTCGTGACAATCGAGTGGTCTCAATGCCTCTACAACGGCATGTACTTCTCCCCCGAGCGTGAGTGGCTCGACGAGGCCATCGTCTCAGCCCAGAAGGGCGTCAATGGACAGGTTCGCCTCCGGGTGTACAAGGGTAACGTCTATGTTCTTGGACGATCGAGCGAGACCAGCGCCCTCTACTCCCAAGAGGATGCCTCCATGGACAGTCTGGACACATTCTCTCCTATGGATAGCACCGGCTTCATTGCTATCCAGTCTATTCGATTGGAGAAGTATGGTGCCCAAAAGGCCAAGGATGGCCAGCCTCTCAGCCAGTCCTGAGGCCCTGTAATAACACGAGTGTAACAAAAGTGGTTTGTTTTGGCGTTGGGTTAGGTAGAGAGCTCTAAAAGCATGCAAGCTTCCGCTTTAGATAGGGAGTGGACGGAATTGACTTGATTTTTGAAACACATTCAACATGAATGACGAGTTCTGTGTCTCTTGAATAACTATTGCGTGGGGTATCATATGTTCGACTGAGGTAGTGGCTTTTAAAACCCAAGGCTTTAGTCCCGGCGATGAGGCCTAGGGCTACGACTCCGTCGGTCTCGCGACCTCGATCGGCGGCGTTCCCTGCTTCTATTTCCATGTCGTCGACTACTCCCTTCAGCGTCTTCCCTACGATGGCTATCACGATGTCGTCTATGGCCATGATCTCTGTCTCGAATCTCGCCCTTATCTCCACGTCTATCTCTTGGCTTGGCCTCATCTCTGTCCTTCCCGCCATCGCGGTCGCGGCTTCGGCTCCGCCTGTACCTACGATGACGGCGCTCACGATCGTGGTCGCGATCACGGCTCCGACTTCGGTTTCGTCGCCTCTCCCGTCTCTGAGCATCATCATGGCGCCTTGAGCGCTCTTTCTTTTCGTTCCCGGCCTCTTCAGGTGGTCCGCTTGCTGGTCCAACCTTTCGTCTGTCGGGATCAACTTCTACCGCATTTGCGCCTGAAGAATTCCGCACGGGGGGCGGTAGCCCAAGGGCCAGAGCAATGGCATCCTCTTCAGCTTCCTTGACCTTGCGCAGCTCTTCCTTTCGTTCTCGCTCACGTCGTTGCTCGTCCGTCTCCCCGTTCTCGTCTGGCTCTCCAGAATCGTCTTCAGCTTTGGCGTACCAGGTGAGATCACGCCCCTTCTGCCAGCGTCCAACAGGAGCCTTTAGACTATGGCCAAGATAGTTTTCGCGATGAGAGGAGCTTGTGACTTCGTCCCAGCTGAAGTTGACGCCGCCTCTGGAACCGGATTTGCGGATGCTTGAAAGCAGATCCATGGTGTAATTCGATCTCGTGTTTGCGCGGTAAAAGATTGAGTTGTCGTAAATCGGTATTATTTATGTCTTTTGTTGTCGGCAATGATGAAAATGGTTGTTGTGAGGTTGAAGATTTAAGGTTGAACTGATGCGCCGCGACAGCCACTGGAAGAGCCGCTGAAGCGGAACACGGCCGCTCCCTACTACGCGCTAGAAGCGGAACCCCCATGTCAAGCTTGAAATGGATGGAAGCTTCAACCATTGAACTCCAACTGAACATCGCCATATCATCAAACATCCTAGAGAGAAGCAGCGCAACGAGTAGCCTTAAGTACTACGAAGGCCACTACCATGTCAAATCCCAACGACCCTCCCCTCGACGAGATCCAATGGCGCTCTCCAATGGCCATCGCGCAAATGGGCGGCCTGCATAGCAACACCGTCCTCTTTTACTTTGCCGAGTCGCCGTTCTTCGAGCGCACGTCGAACAACGCTGTTGTATACAACCAAGCCATGAACGTACCTTCAATGTACCCCGTCATTCAAAATCGTGAAAGCTTCGAATCACATCTTAACACCATGTCTGGTCTTGAGTTCAGGGTTGCGGAGGAGCCTGCTGAGACTGGCCCGGGAGCTGGTACAGGCGTATGGGTTATTCGCAAGCAGACACGGCGGAAGTCAGCATACGAAGACGACGAAATTACTGTACACTCTTCCTACTTTGTTGTGGGGGATAATATATATATGGCACCGACTATGAGTGGCATTTTGGCTGCTAGAATCGTACGTTCTTTGCAGCCTTTGTTCTGTAGCCTAAACTAACGCGGTTATACTAGATGACGATATGTTCTTCCGTCACCAAAGCAGTAACAGCGGCAGAATCTGTTCGAAAATGGGGACCTTCAATCGGCAACCACTACCAGCTTCCCACAGCAAAGACATCAACCAAGTCAAAGAACCAAGACTCAGCAGCGGCAACTCCAATGCCTGTATCAGAGGAACCCAGTAAAGCCCCAGCTGCCCCTCCGGCTGTGACACAGAAAGACGACGAGAAGGCCTTGGAAAGACTGGCAGAAGAGTCTTTCATGATTCACATGAAATATGGCGGCGAGTATATCGACGAGAACCCTATCACAGGTCGCCCAGGAGAGTTCCACCTCACATCCACAGGGCGCAAACCACCACAGCTTGCAAAGAAGGACGGGCCTATTAGAAGCATCAATGGTCCGACAATCAACACAAAGGTCGAAGACAAGAAAGAGACCAAGGAAAAGACACCCAAATCAGCGACTGCGCCTAAGCCAAAGCGTAAGAAGAGCAAAATGGTCAACACTACCACACCAGCTGCCTCTTGAAGCAGAGCTTTCTAGGCGTGAAAGAGGCGTTAACATGGGGAAAGGTTTCTGCTTTACTTTTCTATCTATACATTAATTGATACCCAGCACTATTTGACATTCACTCATACGGCCCCATTTGCCCATGTCCCTGTTCAACTGATAGTATATCCACCGTCTACCGATAGCGCTGACCCCTGAATAAAAGAAGCCTTTGAACTGGAGAGGAATAACACGGCATCTGCTACCTCTTGTGGAGTTCCTTTTCTTTTCATGACCGCAGTTTGAACCGCAGGGTCGTCGTCTGGAACATCGGCCGTCATGGGAGTTCTAAAGTGGTAAGTATGCGGGTTAAGAAGATCGCAGTCAACTTACTCAATGACTCCAGGGCAGACACAATTGACTCGTATCTGATAATTCGCGTACTACAAGTCTTGTCAGCATCGTAGACGGGAGATAGTCCCACCAGTCAAACTTACATCGATAGCATCGCTTCTCGTCAAGCTGATAATTGCCGCCTTGGAGGCACTGTACACTGCTGCTGGGCCGTCAGCCAAGGTATTCATGGCGTTGTAGATAATGACGGGGAATTACGGGTTTCTGGCTTTCCGACAAGTCCAAGATTACTCCCTACGTTGACAATTGATCCTCTAAACCCAGGGCGTCCATCATGCGTGGTCCCAATATCTTGATGAGCAGACATCCATTTCAGCTCCTCGCGTGAGCAGAGCCATAGACCGCGGAAGTTTGTGTTCATGACATGATCAAACTCTGCAGGTGTGACACGATGACTTGGATTTGTAGGACCGTAGATGCCTGGCCATGAAATATGTAAGCAGAGTTGATGATCTTAGGAATAGACAGCAAACGTACCTGCGCAGTTGACAGCATAGTCAATACGCCCAAAGTGTTTGAAAGCAAGGGTCATATTCTGGATAACCTCGTCTGCCTCGAGGTTGTCTACCTCCCAAAGCTGTACTTCTGCGTCTGCTGCTATAGCATTAATGATATCCTCTGTCTCGCCAAGAGTCTCCCCATTCTGGTCGAACAGAGCAATCTTGCGGCACCCCTCTATAGCAAATGATATAGCGACTTGACGGCCAATTCCTTGAGTCGTGGAATTAGTAGGTAGAGGTTCTACTGCAAATAGACTGCACGTACCAGACCCAGCACCAGTTACAAGAGCCACGCCAGGGAAGAGAGTGGCAGGTGTTCCAGACATGATTGTTGGTTAGAAAGAGGAATAAATTATAATTCGCTCAGTTAGGATAGTTTGTTGAAGTGGTTTATAATTGAAGTTCTCATCATCTTACAAACATGATGCTACGCATGCTTGCATAATGACGTCGAGCTCACCCAATCACACAATATCATTTTTTACAAGATCACCGAATCCCTCCAAACACCAACAATATGATATGAAACTTCTGTATAAACCATGAGGTATCTTGTCTATATAACTTTTCAACTATGAACACCACCAAGTACATCCAAATCTTCTACTCCACAACCCACCCCTGGCCGGGAACCTTTCGCTGCTTCACCTTCTTGGCAGGCAGAGGCCATCCCTGGCCACCCGTGCCCTCAGCTCGCAAGTAAGGAACCACAAAGCACTCTCGTACTGTAGCACCCTCTGTGTTCGTTGTGGGCTTTAGCTCTTTGATCGGCTTTCCATATGTGATAAGGGGTGTGCCCTTGGCCAATCCTGCTAGTTGTCCGCCTGTCACGTCTGTGAGAGCATGCATTCTGGTCTTGGGTCTTCTCTCCGCGTCAACTGCTTGTGCAGCTCGTTGGAGGTATGAGTAGACGATATACTCTGGGCATTCTTGGATGCTGATGTGGGCGAGAGGAGATGAGGGATGTATGTAAACTGCACGGTCACTCTCGACCTCCTGACCGGCGTGGATAGGGATCAAGGGGATATAAGGAATATCGATAGTACGGCGGGGTTTGCGGTACTGCTCAGGGGGGTTCGGTGTAAGATCTGCTCGGATGGCGACTTGATCCACGAAACCTGCTGCAACCATCTGCTTGAGAGCAGCCACCTGCTTGGGCGATGGAGGATCCAGCTTATCCTGGTACTTCAGGTTGGTGAACGCAGACACATTAGTCCTTAGCAACTCTGTGATCTGCCGTCGCAGCTGCTGAATTTCCTTGAGCACCTTGAATCGGACAAAGTGGCTCTCACACCATTCCTCAGTAGGCTCGTGGGCAAATTCTCCCACAACCTGCAGAAGTTTGATGGCATCAGACCTATCATCCAAGTAACAAAAGTTCTTCTGTACTTCATTGAACATCTTTCGGATATTGGCTTGGCGGTCTTCAGCGATGACATCTGATGTAGTGCGGATAGCACCATCCTCCTTTGCAGCAAGTGTCGGAATGGCTTGGTTTTCAGGGATAAAGATCTCAGCAGCTGATAGACCAGCGACAAGAGCGATAGTGTAGTGAATGCAGTCGTGGAGATGGCCGACCAACAAGATGCGAGCGAATCTGGGAGAAAGAGGGAACACAGACATGGTTTGACCAATCGGAGTAACCTGACCAGTCGAAGAGATAGCAGAGAGATATGTCAGTAGCTTTTCAGACTTAGCAAGAGCGCGTCGGTCGGGAGGCGTGGGGAAAGGGAAGTTGACAACATGCTGCAGATTCATCGCCTTAAGCTGAAGCACAATGCCTTCAATGGGCATTCGCAATAGCTCAGGATCGGTGAAAGCCGGGAAGTCTCTTTCGTATACTGCAGAGGAGTAGAGTCTGTAACAGTGGCCAGGGCCGGTACGACCAGCACGGCCAGATCGTTGGTTTGCGCTGGCCTTGCTGATCCAACCGATGGCGTAGCTCTGCACACCACTCTGGCGATCATATTGTCTCTCCTTCGACCGTCCGCAGTCGAAGACATAGCGAATTCCGGGAATAGTCAAACTGGTTTCCGCCACGTTTGTCGCCAGGATGATGTTTCGCGTGCCCTCGGGTGCGGGCTCAAAGACTCGCATCTGCTCGCGTGTTGGAAGCAAAGAGTAAAGAGGCAGAACCCGCATCTTGAGCGGCGCGACCTCCTGATCCTCTTCAATCTGGAATTCATTCTCATCCTCGTCTTCATCGTCTGTGGGTATCTCGTCAAAATCGTCACCATTGCGGTCATCCACATCTCCAAACTCGATATCTTCTGCCTCAACTGGAGCTTCGCTGGCGGAAAGTTGCACCTTGGGTCCCTCTGCGGATTTAGGACCACCAAATGCAGCCTTGAGTTGCTTGCTCAGTTGCAAAATCTCGTTACGGCCAGTCAAGAATACCAAGATATCACCAGGTGGTAGCTTCTTGTGACCCCTGCTAATCTTCCGGAATGCCTCCTCGACGTAATCGTGCTGTGTTCTTCGAGAGAAATGAACGGTAACAGGATGTTGTCTGCCCTCAACTTCCAAAACAGGAGGTGGTGTTGCGAAGAGAGTAGGGTTCATGGTGAGATCCTCTATTCGGAGTGTGGCAGACATAATGACGAGCTTAAGGGGCTTGATTGTGGGATCCTCGGCTGCTAGCTCTGCTCGAAGCTTGATCACTCGGCTGAGCATACCAATTAGAATATCAGTGTTGACACTTCTCTCGTGAGCTTCATCAATAACAATGGCCGAGTACTTCTTGAGAGTAATATCCTGCGCAATCTCGCGCAGCAACACACCGTCAGTCATGAACTTAATGGCCGTCTTAGGGTCAACGGTGCCTTCGAAACGAATCTGGTAGGCGACTACTTCAGATTTGTCTCCAAGTTCCTCAGCAACTCGCTTCGACATACTGACTGCAGCGACTCGGCGAGGTTGCGTGATACCAATCATACCAGGAGTAGGCGAGCCAGGAGAGCCATATCCAGACTCATACAAGAATTGCGGGATCTGGGTAGTCTTTCCGGAACCGGTAGAACCACACACAACAACAATATCGTGGCTGTGGATCGCTTCCATCAACCTTTGTTCCTCAGATACCACAGGAAGCTTCAATCGTGCCTCCTGAATTTCTGGCGATCTGGTGATTGGCACGCTGTATACTTTTCGGTTGGTATTTTGCGTCGGTTGGAGTTCCATAGGCAAAGGATCTTGTTCGGGGGCTCGAGGAATAAAGTTATCTGGTTTGGGAATTTCGAGGTTGGTCGTTGTACCTTCAGTTGAGGAATATCCAAGGGCTTCGTTTCGTTGTTGATGCGCCCAGGCCTTGAATGAAGATGATCTTTGCGCTTTGTTGTCATCGGCGTCTTCCATATCCTCATCGTCGGATTCTTCCTCAGATGCCTCACTGGATTCCTCTTCGTCTTCAACCTCCTCCTCGCTTTCACTATCCTCCTCATTTTGAGCTCCCTTTTCGGCCGCATCGTCGCTGAACCCGTTCCACTCGTCGCTGTTGCTCTCGCTATCGCTTCCATCACTGTCGGACTCGGACTCTGGCTCGGGTGCCGCCGCAACTTGAGCCAGCGAGAACTTTGATTTCACTCCTCCTCGCTTCTGTCGCTTTTTGATCACGGGCCGTCCTTCGTCGTCGACGTCGAGCGGTCTCTTGAGGCCGGAGCCAAGCGCTGTCGCACTGGTTGCTGGTTTCGACTGAGCTGTCTCACTGGGCGTGGGTGTTGATTTGAATAGCTTTGTCTCCTCCTTTTCGGATGCGTCGCTCTCATCGCTAGAGATGTCTTCGTCCGCCTGTCGTTCTTTTCGCTTCTCAAGAAGGATCTTCTCCCTCTCTTCTTCGCCGCCCTCCAAGCCAGCCTTCTCCTCTCTCATTGCCCGGCTCAATGCCTGCTTCTTGGTCTCGCGACCCTGTCCGAGCGATCGACTACTTGAGAACAAGCTCGTATCAACCCGGCGATCAGCAAGCTTGGCTATCAATTCGCGGTTCTCATCCTTGCGCAGCTTGCCCTCGATATACTTCTCCAGGCGCTTGGCCTTCTTGCCGCTCATTTTCGCGCCATCCTGTCGAAGCTCTGCCTTCAACTGGGCCTTCTTGGCTTCGCGATCAGCCTTGGCCGTAGGAAAAAGCTCGTCCTGGTTTGAGTCCTGGACTTCGTGCTGTGCATTTTCTTTTGCTCGTTCACGAGCGAGCACCCTGTGCTTTCGTTGACGAGGAACGTATTTAGCCATATTTAGTTACTGTCTAACGAATTGACAATAAACTTGGTAAAAATGGCAGGGAATGACGATACGTTGTAAATCAACCAAAGTTAGAATCGCGACCATGGATTTCTTGAAATTTTGGGAACAAAAGTGATTCTGCCGCGCGTTACCGCCGAAACCTGGATCTGCTTAAGGCATAGTGCGGGGTGGTGGGGCGCTTTAGCTCGGGGGCCCAGCAGCTGTTGAAGCGGGATTCAATATTACAGTTCAACTCCCTCATTAACAACACCAAAACCCACATCAATATGGCGTCAATAGATGTTAGAGAAGACACTTTCCCTTCCAGATCCCGCGAGGTCTCAGGTGTTGTCAACGGAGTCGCCACGGAGATTACATCCACCAACTTCGCCGACAAGGTTCTCATCACCATCTCTCAAGAAGGCCGACTCTCACAATGGGTATATAAGTACTACCATGATCTCATTAACATCTCACTAACATCACAAAATAGATCCAAGTTCCCTTGACTGGCTCATCATCCGGAGTTGTTGAAATGAACATACCGAGCTCAAACAAGGGTCTTCTGCCCTCAACACATCTCACACCTACAACACTTTTTGGTGGCGGAGGCGAGGAGCGCGAGACGCTTGGACAGCTTTATGCAGCACAGATCGCCAGCCAAATATGTTTGAGATCACCAGAGGATCGAAGAATTCTTATTCTAGGTCTTGGCCTTGCGAAAACAGATCTTGAGCGTGAAGCTTTCTTTGACCTCTTAGAGCTTGCTCAAAAAGTATTGTGAGCTTTGAGTAAAGCTGTGGATAACTACCCAAACAAAAGCTGTTAGACAAACAAGTATAAATCAACGATGCTTCCCCGAAATCATTGGGGTTACAAACTTGAAAGATTGTCTACAGAAGTCATTTGTGACTTATGAGATGCTCTTGTCGAATCACACGGTTCATACACATCTAAATATGGAAGGGGCCTGATAGAAGAAACATAGATTCGGACCTGGGTTTCGGATATGAGCTTATGAATCTGATTAGACATTAGCTGCTCATCAAAATTTTGAGACACACATCATAAGTCGACTGTTAAAGAACATTCATATATTCATTAGGACAACTACAAATTCTCGGCGCCTCGTCCGCTTCTAGACGTGTCCAACGCTGTCTGCATATCTACCTAGCGTCTGAAGTAACGTTGTCGTCACCCATCTTGCTTTTGTATCCTGCTCAGCTTAGGAGCGTAGGACTAATGACAACAGCCTGACCTTTCGTGGTCTACTCGACGACCCGGATGTCAGCAGTCACGATGAAGAGGGGTGTGGCAGTATTGGATAGCCACTCGTGTATGGAAAATTGATAATTAATCCTTCATTTAAGTCCTCCCACCCCACTTTCATAACGACGTAGATGCTAGTGTACAACAATGTTTCATGATGTTGGAGCTCGGTTCTTGCGGTCACTACCAAAAAGTTAGCTTTGTCTCCACATCTTTATAGAGGCTTTAACTTACGTGCTGAGCCTTCTGGATAGCTGCTGCAACTTCTTGTCGTTGTTGGCATCTTCAGCAGCCTTCTGAAGCGCGGTGTTTCGTTCCTCCTCCTGGTGCTTAACCACCTCATCGTGCGTAGGTGGTAGCCTCTCGTTCTGCAAATCAACCTTTCGGGCATCTTCAAATCCATTGATGGCGTTCTTGAGACCCTCGGCACCAAGCATGAGGGTTCCGGCAGGCAACCTTCCACCAGAAACAGTCTTGAGTTCTGTAACCTTCTCCGACTCCTCGCGAAGCACCTGGAATACACGAGATAGTCGACCAATGGCGAGAATCTTGTTCTTGATGGCTCTTCGTCGAACCTCAATTGACTCGGGGTCGTTGGGCAATGCTGGCGAAGCGGGACCGGGCGATGTTGCAGAAGAGGGTGTCTCTTCCTTGAGTTCCTCCTCGGAGCAGGTGCTGAGAATGGCAATAAGCATGTCGGTGATCTTTTCTCCCACGAAAGGAAGGGACCAGGTAAAGACATCCATGAAGTTGGGAAGCCAGTAAGGATGAGGAGTGCAGTTGAACTGCCGAATGTTCATAACGTTGTTTTCGTACTTGAGAACGGCGGCCTTGTTGTTGTAAACATCGAGATAGTTGGGTGCGGAGAAGATAGTCATGACACTTGGGAAGCCAGTGGTGCGTGTCTTACGATACATTCTGTAGCCTGCATCCTGAGCCTCGTGTGCGCGAATGATGGAAAGGAGGTTGTTCTTTTCCAAGAAAGCACATGCAGCGGGATAGGAGAAGAAGTATGAACATCCTCGAACGTGGTTGTGTAGGAAGTAGTCGCTCGTCTTTTCCTGGCCAAAGTCTTCGAGAGGGTCGGCCCAGAGAATATCGCACATGAGACCCTGAGTAGGGGGTTCACGGAATCGATCAACCTAGTGAAAGTTAGTCATAGAATTATTGAATTGTACACATCGAATTGTAACGCACGCTCTTCAGGTCATCGAGGGTGTGCAATTCGGGGCTCAATCCACCGTGAATGCAGAGGAATTGCTTGTTCATGACAGCCGCAAGAGGGAGGGCGCAGAAAGAATCCATGCAGGCCTCGTAGATGGTCTCTGAGTATTTGTGCTTGCATTCGAGCTTGAAGGTGAAGTAGTCGGTCAAATGGCGACATTCGTGGTTTCCTCGCAGCAACCAGAGAGTCTTGGGGTAATGGATCTTGAGACACCAGAGGTAAAGAACACATTCTATACTGAAGTAACCTCGGTCGACGTAGTCACCAAGGAAGAGATATCGGGTCTCGGCGGGGTCGCCACCAACTTCGAAAAGTTTCATAAGATCGTAATACTGTCCGTGGACGTCACCACAAACTGTGATAGGAGCATCCATCTCGAGAAGGTTGGGCTCAGCTCGCAGAAGCTCAGTACCCTTCTTCAGAATCCAAAGAGCCTGATCATCGGTAAGGCGACCCTCGCGGTAGAAGTGCTGCTTGAGAAACTGGAGATTGGGCTTGGAATGAGTGTCATCTTCGAAGAATTGCTCGTCGGTAGGCTTGTACATAGCAGGAGCCTGAACGTCTGTGAAAATGTAAAAGACCCAAGTCAGTTAAAGATCTTTGAAGACGCATGAGAATTGAGGTTGGCCAAATAAACATCATTCGGAAGACAGGCCCCAGCAGCAATGAAGTGCACGGTCGAATCTGCGACAAAGCGGCTGTCGATGATGATGGCGGGGTTGAGGCGACAACTAGAGGGGGATCTCACGCACCTTTGCAAACACGCTCCATGGTGTTGACCTGGGTGTTGTCCTCCATGGTGTGAATAGTGAAGTCGATCTCAGGGACCGGCTTCTTCTCTTGGATTGCGCGAATGGCATTGTCGACCTGGACGTTGCGTCGGTCCTCGCCAGAGGGCGCTGTGTTGGCCTCGCCTTCAGAGTCCATGATGGGCGGCTAGGGGGGCGACGAGGCAAGAGGGGAGTAGAGCTGGCGGCGGTGAAGCTGCTGCTGCTTGTGGTCGATAAAAGGAAGAATGCTCGTCGAAGCCTGCTATTAATGAGAAATGCGATGCGACTATTGAAAAGTAAGACGGTGATGCGCAAAAGAGAAATGGTTAAGGAGTAGCCGTGTCTGGGTTTGAAAGAAGACGGTTAACGTTACTGGATAGATGTAGGGCTGATCAGAAAGAGCGGGAAGTCAGGTTGCAGGTTGGGGAGGTAAGAACTCTCAGCAGTCACTACCAAGTGAGAGAGATGACGGGCAAGCAATGCTAAGGTCGGGGGCGACCAGACTTAGGTACCCTGGGAGGGAGCTCACGTACCTGAGACAGCGTTGAGACGTGGGGAGATACCAGTGAATGCGGGCAGGGTACCTATAAAGCGTCTAGCTCTTGTTACCTTTCTGACAGCTGCTCAGGTTTTCAAATGACAGATGCTGACCTCGGTCCAATAAAAAGATGGCAGTTAAGGTAGCATTTTACTCGCGTGGTCATCATTCATTTATTGACTGCAGTGCAACTTTTTATTATTCTGCGGTTTTGCGCAAAGTTGTCTTTCCTCGTTTTGGAAGGGAGTGGTCCCCTGGGTTTTGCTGCCAGAAGCAGAAAATTGAATGGGTCTACAACTTATCCAACGGTCTATGGAACATTTCTTTTATCGAATAAAGCGGTGAAAGCTGAAATATGATTGCCCACGTCGTATTCTGCGCATTTGTGCTCTACCGGTTGAGTTACAGTGCCATTGAATAGATAAAGTCTTGCAATCTGTCAGGGAAAAGAATCCCGAATCCTAGCGATCATTGACGAGGTCTGTGATTCTGCACCCCACGCCGGTAGCTACTAACGTTGGTATTTTTAATTTCTACCAATGCGTCTCACTGATAGCGAGTATCGATGGCTTTCTAAGGGCTTGTAGGAGCTAGGGTAGTTTGTTCGATTCGTTCGATTCAAAGAGGAGATATACAGTCCCCAAACAATGAAGGTCAAGGTCTTTTATCTGGCAGAGTTATCTTGGCGCTTCTCACCCGGCACAAGATGATCACTCATATAAACAATAGAAGAGAAGAAATTGTCGGAACTTTTGCACACCCACTGTAGCCAACTTTGGTGTCATTGGAAGCCAGCGGTGGTGCAAACATGATGTCGAGAGATGTATTCATGTCTAATTGGAAAGCCTTTGATATCCATCTTATGTCCTTAACTCCCATGATCCGATGCATGACTACCTACCTTATCCACTGCTATAATTCAGTTCCCTCAAGGCAAGCAGTAGCCACCATCAACGATCAGATCGTGACCAGTTGTAAACGACGAGGCGTCACTAGCCAGGTACAGGTAAGCTCCCTTGAGTTC
Source organism: Fusarium torulosum (assembly GCA_900312805.1). Taxonomy (NCBI): domain Eukaryota; kingdom Fungi; phylum Ascomycota; class Sordariomycetes; order Hypocreales; family Nectriaceae; genus Fusarium; species Fusarium torulosum. The sequence goes on along the minus strand of ONZP01000068.1, from coordinate 84,806 downwards.
TCCAGTTTCGCCCTGGCGTCTACACAACGTGTTAGTCAACCGTATATCAGCTTTGATACCATCCTGTACTTACCCAGCAACTGTTCTATCCTTGAAAACGCTCTGCACTTCTTCACTGATAAAGTCCGTGATCTCAGTCTTGATGTACCCGGGGGACACGGTGTTGACACGAGCGAAGCCTGTCCACTCCACGGCCAGAGATTTGCCTATAGAATGATAGTTAGTGTCTAGACTCTTGTGCTCATATCGAAGAGAAACTTACAGAAGTGAATGACAGCTGCCTTTGAGGCGTTATATACTGCCTGCATTTGCGGAATGTTGACGATGCTTCCACTCATGGACGCTGTTGCGATGAAGCTGCCCGCCATAAAGTTGGATAGTTTCTTCCCATCTACTGTCGTGCCCTCCTTCTTTTGTCTTCGGAAGTGTGCTCCTGCGGTCTTGGCGCACCACATGACGCCGTCGACGTTGACTTCCATAACACGACGGGCTCTATCAGCAGGTCCGTCGATGAAAGCACCGTCTTCCCAAGCGATGCCGCTGTTGGCCACGAAGACGTCCAGTCTGCCGTTGAACTCGGAGACAATCTCGTTGATGGCCTTCTCAACTGCTTCGGGGGAGATGACATTGACTTGATATGCTCGACCTGTTTACTGTATAAGCTCTATTCTGAGACTTTGGAAATAGCCAACTTACATTTGACGCCATATTGCTTCTCGATATTCTCGGCTTCAGCCAGGGCTTGCTTGTTGCTGTTGTACCAGATGGCTACATTGGCGCCAGCCTCAGCAAGAGCGTGAGCAATAGCCAGACCAATGCCAGCACCAGCACCAGAAACAATAGCTGTTCGGTCTTTCAGAGAAAAGAGCGGCATGACTCTGGAGGTATCTGGCACGGCCATGTTGCCATGATGGAATGCGCCCGTCTTAGAATCCATGACGATGGTTAACTACGAGAGGATTTGAGCTGAGAAGAGTGTTGACGACAATATCTGGATAAGCTGGCCGTTGAGTGGTAGGGTTTAGGATTAAGAATGTTCGTTACGCATGGGCAGTTCAATGGTTTATATATCCCACTCCAGCTCTTATCCAATATCAGTCATCCTCGGCTCTTTTCCCACAGAATACTTGTCCTCACCTTGCGAGATTTATCAACGAACCAAACAAGCCAGTCCAAGTATCTCTGTCGGTCCTGGTCCTGGTCCTGGTCCCCTCCAGTGGACACTCCCTACGTATCTTACATAGAAAGGCCTGGAGGTTCACAAGGCACAAGCCCGTCCCCACACATCTGGCGCGCCTATCAACAAGCTTTATTCCAAGATTAGCCGTTGCAAGACCTCAAACACTGCGTCTTGTGATACGTTGTAACGGTCTTCGTGGAGAAATGTCTCTAGTGCGTGCGTCGTGCGATTAGGTACTGTCAGGGTCCAGGTGCCTACTACTTTCAGGCCCCGTTGCCGTCCACTCAGCTCCGACTGCAGCTCCATGTCTCACTGAGCCCAAACTGTCAAACCCCGGATGGCACCGCGGGGTTGAAAAGCCATGCCCCACCATTGAATGAGGACTTGGGGTGGTTTGCATAAGTTTGTCTATTTAGCCTGGCGATTATGGCGGTTAATTATGTGTATCAAATTTATTCAGTATTAAACAATCAAGATGGCTGGGCGTATAGGATCCAGGTTCAAGAGCTATTGACTAAATACTTGTGATCGCTCTGCTGGTCTCTCAAGCTCATCAACCTGTCTGCTAAGGATCGATCCAGGCAAGGTATACAACGAATGATTAGAAACCCTATCCTGCACTCTACTTGCCATAAAATGGGACTATTTCTGGTAAACCCTCGCCGACTAGATAGCTGTTCTCAAGACTAACAGGCTAAGGACCTGCAGTGATCCTGTCGTATACGGCCTTGTTCCGTGCAGGTGTATCTGCCGGGCTGGAATGGAGATTGTGCCCAATAATCTTCTCGTGTTCGAAATTTGTGATTCTGTAACGAGAAACGAAGTCATCGTGAGGTACTATACGCAGTGAGAAGTCAGTCGCTTTACATTTGACGAACCCGCGATATGCTTAAACAAAACTTACTATAAGCTCCACAGATGCGGCGAGTACCCTTGAACGCACTTCGCCCATGCATGATCCGCCAGTTATCAAAAACTACGCAACATGTTAGTATAAACTGGGCTCAGGGGCATATTTCTTTACTTACTAAGGATGCGACCTGGGTTCAGCTTGAACCAAAACTCATTGCTCTCGTGACGCACGATCTCAACCCACTTCTGAGCGGCATCATACCACTGTTCTGCCTCGAAGATATTCACAACTCCACGATCATCATTGTTCCAGCGAATTCGGAACGGAGTGCTGCCGTGCTCTTCGATGACAGGAAACGCGCAGCGCGGCGCAATGGCTATTCCTTCGTTACCGCTAGCGTGCCAAGGGAGTTTAACAGTTCGAAGAACGTCATACGCGGCCGGATACTTGTTTTTTAGAATTCTGGCACAGTTGAGGCCATCAACAAGTAGCGATTCGCCACCCAATGGCTCGTTTGGGTCTGCATCAGGAGGTGCCTCGTGTGAGAGACAGTGAAAGGCTTGTAGGCCAGCAGGCTCGGTGAAGTACGTGGTGTCTGTGTGAGCTGGGAGGGCGAGGTTTGTGTAGGCGGTGTCAGCCATAGCAAGGTCTGGAATAAAGTCGTAGAATCCTCCATAGTGTGTGTTCTGAATTGGGCCGATCTTTTTCAGGAGGCTTTCAGTCGCCTCGGGGGTGTGAGGTGAATTCTCAACAAAGCAGAACCCGCGCATCCACTGATTTTGTCAGATATCAAAGCACAAGCCAAAAGAACCGGTTGATAGCTTACAATGTTTCTGGTTAGTCTAGCCATGCCTTCCTTATCGTTCAAGGCATATTCGTAGTCAACTGTGGGTGTCATTTCCTCAATACTCTTGCCCCCTACGTCCTGACCCCAGTATCGAGTTGGGCTTCTCTGTCAGCCAATGGAAGGATTCAACTACGAACCACATGACTTACTGGTCTTTGCCAAACTCTTCAATATATCCTTTCTTGAACAAGCTACGAAGCCATAACCAGGGATGCGAACTCTTGTGAGAATCAGACCCTAATAATAGTTAGTATCTATGAATAGCCCATCTACCATCAGTGGCTTCTCTCATACACTCAATTTCGAGAGCCTTTTCTGTTTCCGAAAACTTGACTGGACGGACATCCTTTGGCAACTGAGTGAACTGTCAATATGATATCTTGGCCCCCAACAGCAGGGTATACTCACTTGGAAGGTGTCAAAGTTCCTCTGTCTTGTGTCTGGATTGACGCAGCTTCCACACTGGCAGTTGTCTCTGGGGACCTATGAGCACTTCTGGTCCATCACATCAAGCGATTAAGCGCGGTTCTTTACTTACCGCAGCCAAAAGTTGGGGCTACATAACAAAGGCCGAACGTCAGCAACCACGGTCTCATAAGCGCGATGAAACATAACACTTACAAAGTGCGGTACTCGGCAGAGTCATCTGCCTTCTCACCCTTCATCCTAATTTGAGATTGCTTTGTGAGGGTGACGGATACTTTTTCGACCCTGTCATTCTTAACCCCTCTAGTTGAAGCATTTCGCGCGGCTGTTAATGATGCTGTAGAGGTCTTGAAGCCCCGGACAGCCTGTGTTCTTGCACATCGGGCGGCTAGAGGTACAGGACGACTTAACGACCTGGCACTATAGATGGAATAAAGTGGTTAGATAAGACAAGACAGAACAGGGTTTGAGGAATTGGGTGAATAATACCCCGAGCAGCGAGCAAACCGACTGAGCATTGCGATGACTTTGAGGTGCAACAATACTACGCAAGGTTGTTTAGTACTGTAAATATATGGCACGGACTATTCAAGGTGAATGGTTCACGTTTTAGTTTTGCCTCGGCAGATGACAGGCCACCCCCGATAGTCGCAATAGGTTATGTTATTCGCCAGTGCGCGTGGGGTCGACAAAGAAAAGGGCGTCATACTGTAAAAGTCAAAGTGGCTCGTGCATTTATCGATTCAAATTTGGGTGATACGAACCTCTCCCTAAGTAATTGAGTTTGTCCTTTCAATGATGCTTTAAATCACGCAGTGTAACACTCATTAAATCGATCTTTTGTCTCAGATATTCGATTCATCTTATGTTATTAGGATGAACAAAGAACTGCAAGTCCCACTTATTACTGGCATATTCAAGTTGCAGGGAGCAGCTTCAGTACAAACGTTTTCCAGCCAGCTATTCTACCTGCAGAATATGATACCTCCGAATTTCTCACGAGTAGAATGCTACGCTATAACAACTACTATTAATGATTTAAAAAGACTCAATCCCTCGCAGGACTTAAGAGAAGAGCCAATCTGATAACTTCCGGGTTAAAAGTGGCTATTTCCAGTCTCTATTCCCAATCCATTAACCTCAACCCTCAAGCTACAAGCCCGTTATCACGGCCAAAGGCAGATTCATCAACCAACAACAAACTTCTTTTGACTGTTTCGTTTCGACTTACCCTTGGCTTACCCGCGGCCAAGTGGCTGTCTCAACTCCCAATAGCGCGTCTCCCGTCAAGCTTCCCCCCACTTGTGTAAGCGCCCGACCATGGACCTGCGTCTCTTTGATGGTTGATCCCCTCAAAGTTTCAACACAACCAACGCCTTAGACTATGGCAGAGAGATATTTATGGCCTCTGCTTCCCGAGGGTTTGGGTTGCGTCAGGGGGGCTCTGACCACTTCAGGGGCCTGCTCGACGCTATTTGTCGCGTCCGCGGTTAGGATACCTTCGTGATTGGCGTCGCCAGGCGATCCGCGACCCATGCCCTCGAGGCTGACTTGGTTGCTTGTTGGAATAGGTACAGGGACAGGACCAACACTAACTCGCGAAAAGTCTGTGATTCATGTAGAGCAGGACTAACAATGGGAACGCCGTGCCGTGCAGGAATAGAACGCTGTGGTTCTTTCATCGCTTCTTCCTTTATCACTGGGGGATGCTGCACGGCGGCTGCACATTGAGTGCCTCGTTCTCACTTCTACCAGTTCTCCTCCCCTCTTTCTGGGTTATCTCAACTGCAGGTCGTCAGCATTTCTTTTAATCTTCCATGTAGATCCATCATGGCTTTTCCCCTTAAGCCTCATGAGGGACATCTCCTCAGGATCTTCCTGGTGTTGGTTTCGTTTCTGCTTGCTCCAGCAAGTCCTGCTGCCGTCGAACCTCATGTGAGAGTCTTTTCGATCGAAGAGCCGGAAAGTCCTCGAAAGGTTCCCTCATCCTTTATGGACTTCCCATCACAACACCACGAGCGAGATGGGTCATGTCCCATATCTGGGGAGAACTGGTGTGGCAATGACCTACCCGGAGACTTCTGCTGTTCATCGGGATCCTTCTGCAAAGTTCTCGCTGCAAACACCACTGCTTTGTGTTGCCCAAAGAACTCGAGAGGAAAATGCGAGGTCATTATGCCCATTACTTGCAGTATCAGAAATCAGAACCCTACGACAAACCCACAAGCTCAAGTCAAAACGCTTGCACTTGATCGGGAACTCAAACGTTGTGGTAGTAAAAGCGGAACAAGGAGATGCTGTCCATTTGGATACAGCTGTAGGGGCGACAAAGAATGCGTGCTCGATGAAGATCAGGATGAAAGCTACGCCTTTCTTCTCCCTGTTCCTCAATATACAACAAGTTCATCTTCTGCTGCAACATCCACGGCTGCGTCCTCGGTAACTTCTGACATTCTTTCGGTTGAAACATCAGAAGCACCCGACAGAATCATCCAGCCTCCATCAGCCGTTCCTGCGGCCTCGACTACCGGATCAACCCCAGATGACGACGATGAAGAAAAAGAAGAGAAGAGCCGCGGCATCAGTCCAACAGGGGCAGTGACTGCAGGCACTGTTGCTGGCTTCTGCTGTCTCGCTGGTATAGGCATCTTTGTCTGGATGAAGTGGTTCCGAAAGAAGAGAGCCCAAGACACTCCCGACTCCAACATGTCACTAGCCCGAGAATCATGGGGTTATTTCTCGACACGAAGCACACCTTTAACCCGACATGTTCACCTCGCTCGCGGCCCCAATGACAAGTTCATTGTCACACCAACCACAGCCGGCTTCACGCCTCATATACCTCCGCTTGATCCTATCGTGGAAGAAGAGAGGCACAGCCCTGTAGAGCTTCCCGCGACGCCAGTATCGCTCTGCATGTGGTCAAACTTTGAGGATGCTGCTGTGGAAGAGCCAAAGTTGGCATATGTTATCCCTGCCAAACAGCCCAGATGACAATTTTGATTTAACAAAAACAACCCATTATGATGATTATGACACGAAACATGCCGTGGAACGCTTTACCTTCTTTGTATATAGAATTCTTTCTTCTTTTTAACACTTCTTTTTGTTAGCCAAATTTATGACTGAGACATGATTAGGGGAGGGACAGTTGCCATTGGCGTTGCTATTAGCATGGGTATTCTCTGTATCAAATACAATTTTGTTACTTCAAAGACGTGCTAATATTAATTGTCGCAAATCATGTGTCTGTCGTATTATTCTAGTACCAGACATGCTCGACTGAAGTTTGGCGAATTGAATAAGCATTAATAGGCGGTATAATACTTAAATGACATGCATCTAGATGAGATTCGTGATACAGGCACAGTACAGTGCCGAATGTAAAACGCTTGCACACACTGTACAATGATGGGCTTTGAAATCCACTAATGCAAAGATCTAATATTGAATTTCATTGTTCAACAAACAGTCAAAACACGTTTGCATCTTTTCGCTGTGACTGCGCATTGTATCACCAATTGTCTTGTCGTCAAGGTCAATTTTTCTCTCACGCAATTTATGATACCCCATTTTCGTTTGGTCACCATTTGAACGTCTGTTTGCCTCAAGGGCCACAAATCTATTTCTTTATCGCATTTCCACGCCTACGTAGGCCATGGCTTGCCATTTGATCGGCACCATCCATTCTCCTACTTTGCTGTACTGATCACGGGTCCCGCGTTCGCCGCATTGCGAGGCTAAGACACTTCGAGCTGCGACCTCAACTTAATACCTAAATTAGACTTCCAATACAGCATGACGTCTCAACATCCTGACTTCGACGCCTTCTACGACGACCAGGTAGCTGCGCATCGACAGCTCTTTCCGCGACACTCTCTCTGGGATCGCATCGCCCAACCGAGTGTTCTTATCTCTTGCCTCATCGTTGTCCTCACCCTTACATACAACTTATATGCTTCCACCACCACCGTTCAAGAATCGATACATTTGCTGGGAACAAGTCTCTGGGACGGCTTTGTATTCATTGTCCCGGAGAGTCTCCTAGATGCATTAGATACACCCGACAACTCGACGACAACCGGAACCTCTGCCTCGATGTTGTGCGCCGAACGAACCAGACATGCCGTTAAGAACGAGAAAATACGGAGGGTCCTTGGGCTCGACCGCTCCGGCGGCGTCATGTCCTCAGTGTTCCAGGTCAGGAACCGCGCCCTCTCGATGACCGGTAGCGTTTTGGGGTTGAAGAACGAGGCCGACCGCCCGCCAGGCCTTGGTAACATGGACAACTCATGCTACCAGAACAGCATCCTCCAGGGACTCTCGTCCCTCAAGCCTCTTCCTGAGTATCTATCCACCTACCTCGGAGCATCAAAGAACAGTGGTGATGACGATGTCGCACAAACATTACGAACCCTAATTACCGACCTAAACGACGTATCAAATTATGGAAGAACGCTGTGGACTCCAGGTCTGCTCAAGTCAATGAGTACCTGGACACAACAGGACGCCCAGGAATACTACTCTAAAATACTAGACGATATCGATAAAAGCGTCGCCAAAGCCATCAAGAACGCCCAGCCCCAACATCCTGGCCTGGCAGCTAAATTGGATAAGGACGACATGGCCGCAAGCCAGCACAGTGATGACAGTGGTTATCAGAGCATAGCGAGTTCCTACGACACCAAACTGCCTCGCAACCCATTAGAAGGCCATCTCGCACAAAGGGTAGCATGCGTTCAATGTGGACATTCTGATGGGCTATCTATGATACCTTTCACATGCTTAACACTAAGTCTTGGCTTGAATAAGCATCAGCACGACCTGTACGAACGTTTGGATGCCTATACCAAGGTTGAAGCAATTGAAAACGTCGAGTGCTCTAAATGTACACTGATGAAGCACGAGACACTTTTGTCTAACATAGTGAATAAGATGCGAAACGACGGCTCATCTGAAGAGCAACTTGAAACATGCCTGCATCGACTCGAGGCAGTCAAGCTGGCCTTGGAAGAAGACGATTTCGAGGAAAAGACTTTGACAGAAAAGTGCAAAATTTCTAAGAAAGTCAGCACAACCAAGACCAAGCAGATTGTTGTTTCTCGAGCGCCACAAAGCCTAGCAATTCATATGCAACGGTCAGTCTTCGATCCATCTACCTTCAACATGATGAAGAACTCAGCTCCGGTGGAGTTCCCTATGACGTTGGATCTTGGGCCTTGGTGCTTGGGTAGTGCGGGATCTAATCCCTCACCCGAAGAACCAGTTGTTAAAGAAGAATGGCAAACCGACCCTCGACAGTCAATGGTGGCCGGTGATCAAGGTTCAGCCAGGTTTACAGGACCCATCTATGAACTTCGAGCAGTAGTAACGCACTACGGTCGACACGAGAACGGGCACTACATCTGCTATCGCAAATATCCACGACACAGTCCTCCTAACAAGGTGGTCGACGACGATGAGCCCGATAGTAAGACGGACGCCCAGCCAGACTCGAGAGGCCCGAGCAACAATGAATCGGACGAAAACGAGATGGATTGGTGGAGGTTAAGCGACCACAATGTTTCCAAGGTCAGCGAGGATGTGGTACTGAGTCTTTCTCCCGGGGTGTTCATGCTCTTTTACGACTGTGTGGACCCTGTCATGGTTCCAAACGATGAGGACGTCAACATGCAGGATGCGGATGAAGTTGCAAACCTAACCCCGGATGCTGCAGACGGACTGGACAGTGCAGCGGGAAACACGACTCAGATCTTTCAGGGGCGCGAAAGCCAAAAGGTTATCGACAAACCGGAAGAAGCACATGGTTGGACAGAAGGCGCCACGTCATTGTGCCTGAATGATGAGGATGAAACGATAACGCGCGGCTCGGATTTGGTTGCCAATACTAGCTTCACAGGTTCAAGTTGAACCATGACGAACTCAGCAAGAGGATGAACATGTGGGAAGGGGCGGTGCAACATTAGCTCCCAGCATCGGCATACATACATACAATAAGCGAATGCAGATAGGGGTGGTGTCATTTATGGGATTGAATTCAAAAGAAAAGCATAGCGATGGCGTTACGAACCAGGCATAATGGTTTGAGTATCTAGTTTTATGGAAGAATTATACGCAGGAATAGACGTCATTAGCGGTTTGATAGGGCGTGCGTACTGTATCAAGAATAGATATTCAGGATTGATACCAACACAATGGCACAGAACACATGGGACGAGGATATAGACGCGGTGCTAAGCGAAAGAAACCGATTATCACCACTTGCCACGTGAATCGAGCCGGTACCGAAATTGATGTTTCTCGGCTCTGATAATAAGGAGCATTGAAATGCTTCGGTATCAAGGAGACTCCAAAGTTAAATAAGGCACCGGCAATGAACGGCCGAGAAAAAAGTCCAGAAGCAGCCAGGTCCACTAGATTACAGTGGAACTGAGTGCCGAAACAGCCCTGGCTAGCACGGCAAGTCCCTGAAGCAGATGGGGGGGAGACTGTTGGTCGCTGGTTAATTAGTTGCCCTAATGGAGCTCGACCGAGGAAACGGGATAATCTTGTCTCCGCGGGTATAACGGCAACTAAAAAGGAGGCTATAGGCGCCTAAATAGATGGTGAGTTTCTGAATGTCTATCAGGAACAGACTATTACGCGGAGGCTATCGTAGTTGTCTAGAGGTGCTTGAGTATGTTAATTAAATTGGCACAATTCCTCAACTACACGGATGTAAATCATGTAATGACAATCGGAATTTTACAGCTCGTATAATTGTTATAGTGTCTCCATATAATTGTCTACCTTCCAGTCCGTTTAACAGCGGAGGAAAATGGTCCGACTTCATTTATATAATGACCTCGGCCAAGGCCGATTAGATGGAAGAACTGACAGCTGCCATTTCTGCTACTACTCACAGGGCCACTGTGTTGGCTGTTAGGGGGTTACAAACGAAATTCTAGACCACAGGGCCCTGTCTTCTCGTATTCAGAATTCGCGAACTATGCCAAGCTTCCTGAGCCAACAGTTAACAACGCTTAGTTGTGTCAACGAATCGTTCTGATTGGCGAGTCCGTAAGTAGAAACCCCCGGACATGGTCCCTGACATCCTGACCCCCCAGTTGCTGATCACTTTCAATGCTCCCTAGCATGGCCCCACAGCGTGAAGAAAAACACAATCCTCTCTCTCACCAAAAGTTGCTGTACTGAGGGTCCGAGTTTTCTTTCACCCTTTGGCATGGTCGATGGCTTTACGGCCTTGTGGGACTGATCACTGATGCCACTGAAACGACTTGTCCTGCGCCCCCTTGAAATGGCTTCGCTTGTTGATGGATGGCCTTGGCAGGTACGAGATGGTAAGTCGGGCGGACGAAAGCTTTTGAGGGACCCATCAACGTAGTACGTAGTCTCCATTTGTTTGGTGAAACTCAGCGTCTCTTGATCGTTGGTTGACAGGGCCGGGGCTTTGACCTTGTGTTGGTCGTCTTCCTCTGAGCACGATCGGCATTGCTGAGCCGATATTTGGTTTAGGACAAGCGTATCGAGGCTGAGCTGACGAGATACGTGCATCCTTGATTGACGTTGTTTGTTAATAAAGAGCTCTCGGGCCTCAAATGCGGTGTCTCATCATGTTTGCTTTCGAAGCTTGTCTTCTTTTCCCGTGTTTCATCCGATAAATGATCCCAACCAACAACAAATGCATAACTGATAACACCAAAAAGCAGGAACGACTTTGATGAAGCTTCCCGTTTTCGCAAGACAAGACAGTAACTGAGACAGTCGCGACTCACATCTAAACTTGCATCCGTATCCATCTGGACTTGGAAGGCACCAACAAGAGAGGTTGCTCGACCACCCACTTTCCCATTCCGATCCATTGCGTTTGGCTTGTGAGACCTCCTCATCATCGAAATCTCTCTCCAACCTCTTTTTAAACACCCGGATCTCTTCTCTTCTTTTCAGTTTGTGTTCCCTCCCTTTTGTGGACTGCCTCGACCTTCTCCTCCCACTCAGTCATCCTCCTCCCTTGAAATACGTCACTTCGCAGACGAGAGTTTGGGTCTAGTTCCAAGGTGGCTTTGGACTCTCCCTGTGTTGGGTCATTCGTTATCAGCAAGCCACCACTCGATCATTCTTACTCCTCACCACAACTCCAAAAACGACATCGAACTGTCTATACCTTCGAACTGGGACAGTCAGAGTAATGGCGGGATCCAGCGATTTGGAGGCCAACAGAATGGCGCATGGATCTGTGGTTGCCGAAAGCCAAGTTACAGAGAAGCCTGTAAACCAGGGAACAGCTCCAAGAGTACATGCGTCCGCGTACATCCTGTATGTGAACTTGCTACTGGGAGAACTTGGAGGAATGACTAACACGATGCTTCGCATAGAACATGGATCTTCTTTTCCAATGCCACCATCATCTTCAACAAGTGGCTCATTGACACTGCTGGTTTCCGTAAGTCTTTTGTTGTTCAGCTTTACGGAGTAGAAACATACATGCTAACATACCCTAACAGGATATCGTGAGTATTTTATCCATCTGACTACTGCATATTAGTCCATGACATAGAGCTAACAAGCCATCAGCCATCATTCTCACAACATGGCATCTCGTATTTGCAACAGTAGCAACTCAGCTTCTAGCTCGAACAACGTCTCTTCTCGATTCACGCCATACTCTCCCTCTTTCTCGACGACTTTACGTACGGACTATCCTCCCTATCGGCATCCTCTACTCCGCCTCGCTCGTCTTCTCTAACATCGTCTACCTCTACCTTTCCGTTGCATTCATTCAGATGCTGAAATCTACCGGTCCTGTCTTCACGCTTATTGCTTCCTGGGTATGGGGTGTTGCCCAGCCTGATACCAAGACATTTGGTAATGTCATGCTCATCGTGGCCGGTGTTGCTCTGGCTAGTTTTGGAGAGATCGAATTCTCGTGGTGGGGTTTCATCTTCCAGATGTGTGGTACCATCGCCGAAGCCGTACGAGTTGTCATGATTCAAGTTATGCTCAGCGCAGAAGGTCTCCGTATGGATCCTCTTGTTGGCCTTTACTATTACGCACCCGTCTGTGCTCTCATGAATCTCGTCGTTGTCTTCTTCACTGAGGGTCCTCGTTTCCAATGGGAGGATGCGGCACACGCGGGCTATGGGATGCTGTTCGCCAATGCTTGTCTTGCATTTGTCTTAAATGTCATCACCGTCTTCCTTGTAAGCAAGAACCAAAATCTTGAAGATTTCTTCCAAATGCTAACCGCCATTCAGATCGGTAAAACGTCAGGACTTGTCATGACTCTTAGTGGAATCCTTAAGAGCATTCTTCTTGTGGCTGTTTCCGTTGTTATCTGGAGCACCCACATCTCCCTCCTTCAAACACTTGGATACTCAGTTGCTCTCATGGGTCTTGTTCTGTATTCGGTAGGATACGAACAACTCCTCAATACATGGGAGGAGGCTGTTGCATGGGGCACTGGCACCCTGAACCGTGAGGGTGAGATGTCTCCGACTCTACGCAAGATTATCATGGTAGGATGCCTGGGCTTCATCACCGTAATCATTGCTGGTGCGTTATGGCACTACCACGGGCTAGATAGTGCGAAAGTGGCTCGGGCGACTACGTCGTGGTTTGGCCAATGATATAGTTAATGATTTCTCTTGGATACAGATATAGAATTGTAATGATGATCAAACGTATTTTAGTAACTTTCTGTGCCATTCATATTATGTGGTATTCTGCTATGAGAATTACTTGCGATAAGCCCTGATTCTACCTTGGGCGTTAAGGGGTATCTAAATAAGCAAACCAGCCCCTGTCATTACTGGCTCAAGTATCGATGCTGATCTCTCCAATTCATCAACAATCCCTAAGAATAGTTATGTTTTGTATAAAGCCATTTAATCGACCCTGCAGGATTATCGACGGCTTCTGCTACGATCTCTTCTCTCTCGCCGAGGAGACAAGCTGCGATCTCGTCGGTTCTTCCTGTCTCTAGACCGCTCTCTTTCACGGTCCCGATCACGTCGGTCTCTATCACGGTCACGATCTCGAGATCGGTCCCTGTCCCTGTCCCTGTCCCGTCTGTCTCTATCCCTATCCCTATCCCTATCCCTATCCCGATCTCTGTCCCTGTCTCGCTCACGGTAACTGTCTCCGCCTCTCAACTTATCACGATCTCTGTCTCTGTCCCTGTTGAGATCACGGTCGCGGTCCTTGGTCGCATCGCGGGTCCTGGACGGACTCCTTCTGCGCTCCTCGCGGCCTCCAGGCGTATATCTGTCAATATCGTCTGTGACCCAGCGGCGGCGTAGATCGGGAGATTTCTCACCACTGTTCTTCTTGTCGTCGAGTCCTGGGATCGGCAAGCCCTTGCTTCTGGCGTCCTTTTGCGCCGCCAGATAGGCCTTGGCTTCTTTCTCTCGCTTCCTGACCTCTTCCCTCTTCCACTCTTCAAGTTCATCCTGTACCTTGCTAGAGCTTGGTCGTATGGCAGAGGCGGTGGCTCGTGATCGAGAACGGCTTCGGCGATCAGATGGTTTCTCCTTCTCTTTTTCCTTTGCCTTTTCCTTTTCGGGCTCTTTTTCGTGTGCTTTCTCGGGGGCCTTCTCGCGCGGCTTCTCTGGTTCACGATCGTCTCGGGTTCTTTCTCGACTTCGTCGCCGAGGGGGAGATCTATCGTTTCTCTCGCGATCACGGTCACGAGGCCGGTCCCTATCTCGTTCACGATCTCTTTCGCGGGGATCATAATGATCAGCAGCGCCAAGTCGGGCATCACGCGAACGGCTTCTGTCACGTCGTGTGCGAGAGCGAACTCTATCCGGTCTGTCAGGTCCCAATCGTGAGCGTGAGCCATCTCTTCTATCCCGGCTTCGGTCCCTCCTTTCTGTTCGGGGTCTGGATCTGCTTCTCTCCCTTCGGTCCGCCACCCTTGGTCGCTCGCGGATGTCATCGCGTCTTCGAGATCTGCTTCGCTCATAGTGGTCATACTTTGGTCGTGATCGGCTTCTAACCCCACGATCGTCTCTGCCAGTCCGTGAGCGGGCTCTGTCCTGTCTAACTCGAGAGCGGCTTCGATCACGTCTATCCCTGATTCGGGAGCCACTACGACCTCTACGCGGAGAGTTTGAGCGCCGGTCGCGACGGCCATCTCGTTCTCTAGGGCGGTCACGCTCTCTGGCCCTGTCACGGTCTCCGTCGCGTTCCACGACCCTTGAAGCACTACGACTTGGCTTGCTTTCATCCGCGGAAGGTCTCTTCGTCTGAGCAGGGGTTCCAGATCCAGCGCGTTCAGCTCTAAGTCCTACGTCGCTGTTCTTTCGACCTTCGGCAATCGAGGAGCGTTCTCGCCGAATGGGGTTGATAGCAGATACAGGACCTGTCTTTCGTGGTGGCGGTGCCAAGGACGAATCAATCTCCAGCTCTTGCTTTTGAGTCGGTTTGGAACTTTCGCGAAGTAGATCAGCCAGAGCCTCTTGCTCCAAGCGCTCGTGCTCCTCTTTGGAAAGCTTCTCCTTTAATTCGGCAGAGACAGCTTGCTTCTCCTTGTGGCGATCATCCCTATGTCGGTCAGGATCACGACGATCTCTGTCACGATCATGGTGTCGGTCTCGGTCTCGATCACGGTCCCTGTCTCTGTCTCTGTCTCTGTCCCTGTCCCTGTCCCTGTCTCTTGTGTCCCGACCGCGGTCCCTATCCTGGTCGCGCTCCTTGTGTCGCTTTTCTCTTTCGATATCCCGTAGCCTTTCGCGCTCCTCGCGCTCTTGTTCACGCTTCCTGCGGCGTTCGTCTCTTTCTTCCTGACGTTTGAGTTCGGCCTTCTCACGTTCTCGCTCCTCCTTCTTTCGTTCTTCCTTGATAATTCTTCGTTTTTCCTCCTCGATTGCAGCTTCCTTTTGTCGCAATTCTTCCCGAACACGTTCGCGTTCTGCTCGTCGAGCCTCGGTGTCGGCTGCATATTCTTCATCGGTTTTCGCTCCTCGGATCTTTTCTGCCTCGGCCGCTTCTTCGCCAACGTCTGCACGACGACTTTCGCGGATGCGCTCTTCGATAGCTTCAACGTCGATTAACTGGCTAATGACATCTTCAGCTTTCTGATAAACTCCAGATCTCTCCAAAGCACCATCGATGAGGGCTGCAGCCTTTCGCCTGTCGAGTGTGAGCAGCTGCTGTGGATTGCGCTCGATTTCCTGTTCGGCCACTTCGAGTATTGACTTGGTAACTTGAGCCTCGTAATCCTGAATGTTTAGTTAGCACAGTAATGCGTATGCGTTCTTGAAAGGCGTACGCTGGCTTCAAACTTGTCCCAGACTTGTTTCCTGATAGAATCATAGGCTCCCTCCTTTTTGAAGCTATGAGCCAGCGATTCTATCGCAGCTCTTGTCGCTGAGGGCAGAGGAAGATCTGAGGCCTTGAACTTTCGCGGCGCTGAAGCAGGTGCTTTTTCACTATTCACAGGCGTTTGTCCGACGCCTGTTGCTGCCATGATGGCGGTGATATGAGCTTGCGCGCAAAGGACGAGAATAGGAGATACAATAGCGCGCGTTGGGCGAGCGCTGGAACAAGTTGTGATGATCAATACATAGCGCACTTGCCCATTAAAGTAACAATCAGTCCAGCCTTGAGGTTTAAAAATTCAAACCTTAACAGCGACTTCTCAGGTTAGCATATTGATCGAGTTGTCTCGGCGAAAACCTGGGGTTCTTTGACTGACGTGACATGAAAACGCCAGGTCACGTGGCCGATATAATCAATCTTAGACCCCGGCCTACCCTGTAGATTCTGACTTGGTATGTTATTCTTTTCACATTTGTTGTAAATAACAACGGAAGGAAGTTCTTTACATACGATATCGTCTTATATATCGGCGAGTTTGAACCTTTTTCAATCAAGGCCGAGTTTACAAATGGATCCTTTTAATAATTAGGTGTCAAGTACTGCTCATATAAAATATAAAAACAACCATTGGATTGAAGCTCAAAAAGAGTATTCAAATTCATTCAACCCTCCACTTATGTATAGGTAAGCTAAAACAATACACCTAATAATCTAAAGTGAATCTCAACCCAATCCACCAACATCGTACCAGCCGAAAGAATGTCAATGAACAGGCCAACACCAAGCTCACCACTACCACCACAGCGACACCTCCAAATTTCACGATCTTCTATGCCACATAACAAACCCCTTAGTACCGAGTAGTGCACTTTGCGGTTGTCGTGGCCTGGGAAGGCTCCTGGTCTACCGATGATACACCTCCTTCAACGATAGTTGGACCAGGAACCTCATAGTCAACAGAGCTAGTGTAGATATTGACAAGAATTCCAGGATCTTCAGCGTCGTAGAGCTCTGTACCGAGATATCCAGAAGGAGTGTCAGAGCCATCGCCAGTAATTCTCAGGTTGAAGCACTGAGGATAGTTTTGAGCACCACCTTGCTCGAGAGCATTGTGTAGAGCAATGATCTCGTGTCGAAGAACATAGTTTCCAGAGGCGATGTTCTCTGGAATTCGGACATTCCAGCTGTCTCCGTTGTCTTGGAGGACACTGTCTGCGTACTTGCCAGGAGTGCCCTGTTCGAGAAGACCAAGCCCGTCGATCTTGAAGAATTCGAGCTCAGTCTTATCAACGCTCTCACACGGACCGTTGCAGTTGGCGAGATAGTTCAAGATGGGGCCGCTGTGGTTTTCAGGCCAGCCTGACCACCGAAGGGTGAGAGTATCTCCCGCTTCAACCTCGATGTGTCCCTTGGCTGGAGTGGCATCGCGGTGGCAAATAATGTCAGGCTCATTGTACTGGTCAGGAGAAACGAAGCCGTTGTCTTGCTGGGAGATGGTCCAGCCAGCAACCACAGGAGGGTTCTCCATGTAGGGAAAGTCAGTGCTGCCATAACCCTGATAGGCCACGCCGTTGACGATGATCTCGTTAACGTGGCCATGTGCAGAGACGGTGACGGCAGGAACAAGAAGTGTGAGCCAGAAAGAGGCCGTGGAGGGATTCATCTTGGAAAGGCAGCTCATGGTGAAGATAAGGACAGAAGCGAACAATTTAAAGAATGTGTGAAGTGAACAAAAGAGTGGTTCCAGAATAAGACGAAGGGAATGATCTGCTTCTTTCACATCTCTCAATCTTGGAGGTGAGAGTGATCCTTTTATACCTATTGCTGTACATTCGAAACGCCTTCTCTGAGGCTTGATGTTTGGTAGCCCTCCACCATCCTGCAAGCCCTCCACACCAACGATAACCTTACCTTGATTAAAGGCACATACAAACACATTTCTCCGATGTAGTTATCCCAGTCCCCGGCGAATCAATACCCGATGGATGTATCGGCTCTGTTATGATTGGTCTCCCTTTCGGCTGTCAACCTCTATCCCCTGGCCTGTACAACGCGGTTAGGCAATGTTTTCAACGTGCCAAGAAATAGCCACAGTGGGAGATATATGAGAGCAAACGCTTGGTAAGCGCAGAGTCAGATGGAAATGCCGTGAGATGACCGCTTGAATCAGGGTGAGAGGCTGAATCCAATGCGTCAAATTGGTTCTGTAGGCGAATGAGATGCCGCTGTTAGTTGCAGGCAAACAGAACAGAACAGAACGTGACGGGGGCTTGCAGCCGTTGTTTCAACATGGATCATTCCGAACATGCATGGCCATTGGAGAGAACTGAGTCGTTGAGATGCAATGAGCCGTACGCCACTCCAGAGCTGAGACGGGAGATTTTGAGACCCGATCCACCAAGGCCTGCAGGTCGGTCTAGGCGCTACTGATTCAAAACCAGAGGGAATAGGCCTCAATGATCAATGTATATGTTCAATCAAGACGCTGATCAACTGAGCGGTGGATACGATATTCATTGGATATCCGGAGTTGTGATATGTCGTTTGGGATATAAAAAGTATGAACTACTAGGAAAACAACCCCCTTTTTTTCATTTCACACCATCTCATAATGATGGAGGTGGATATCATGCCGTTTCTTCGTCAAGCTCGTAGGGGAGAGATACATCCCAACCGCAACGCCATGCCAGGAAAATGCACCTCAGTACATGCAGAGCAAACACTCCTCGCTGCTCACTGTTCACTGAGCGGTCTCAGAACTCGCCTTCTCCGCCGTGGCCGACCACACTCGCGGTCCAGAGGCCAACAAGACCCCACCAATTGACCTTCCAACCTCTCCAGAGTCCCTCGCGGCCCTGGCCCTTGTGCACCGTGGCGGCAACACCCTTCGTCTTAGCCTTACCCTTCTTTACTGCAGCTGGTTTTGTGCTTGAAACCTCGTGAGTTCCCTCCTCGTTCACGATATGGAACATGGTACCGATGGTGCCCTCGTAACGTCCTGGAGGAACGATGGTGTTGAATTGTTGACCAGGGCCACTGAGAGCCTCTACGTATTCACGGCTAGACAAGAGCGAAACTTGTCCACGTCGAAGAACAGTCTCAATGGGCAGCTTGAGAAGGATCGCAGATGACGAGGCCATGAATTTGGAGATGGAAAAGGTCATGGGGGAGGCATGGCTGTCAATCATGAACTGAGTTCGGAGGACAAGAGGTGTTGAGAGTGTGATAAGAGGGTGAATCAAGGAGTTGAGGATAGTCGGGACTACTAGCATAGAAGAGCAGAGATATGAGGGGAGGTTTCTGAGGGTAGCCAGCGTCCTGCGCTGGCCGTTTGAGCTCGGGGTAACAATGAGCCTAGTCATGGTTAGCTTGGTAGCTCTTTGGAGAGCTATCATGGAACATACCTAGTTCGCACCAAGTCTAATGGTGAGAGAGCAAGTCCCGTAGCAACAGCAGCAGCTGCGGCTACGAAAAGAGACGCCCAAGGATAAGGTGAGGCGATATCGATCATGCGATCAATATCCTCTCTTACACCCATATCTGGGACATTGAAAATGGCACTGAGAAAGCTTCTACCCCAGTTTTCTAGCAATGACTGCAGCACCGTGTAGAGGAATGTCGCATTTGAGCCCTTCCACACACCCCAAGCACCTTCTTTACCCCACAGCTGCCCGATCACTTCGAGAATCGAGTCTGGTCGGCGAAGTGTAAGGTAATGTTCCGGTAGGATCGGTTTCTTCACGGGAGACATGGCCCGTCGGCCGCCTATGCTTCTGGGCTCAGAAGGAGTGGGAGTGGGAGGAGCATTCGATGTGAAGTACGCAGGCTCTTCGCCCTCAGAGTCCGAATCTCTAAACTGTTGCGTCATGATTTAGCGGTGTACCTCACAGGAAGCTCGAGATAACACTCACATCGTACATAGGGCTCCTCTGCGGAGAGACTCTCCTCTTGGGCGTCTCGGGCTCAACGGGAGTGGTTTCATACGCGGCATTTTCATCCTGGTTCCGGACCTGCAACAATGTCTTTGCTACCTCGAAAGGCTGGGCCATGAGAACCGAGGTGTACTTCCATAGCAGGTCGTCGATAAGGTCCTTGACACTTCGGACCATCGACGGTGAGGGATCGCCAAGGTAATCATTGTATTCGAGGTCGGAGAGGATATCGCGTGCTTTGGAGGCATAACCTTCCCCGGCGGCAGTCACATGTCGTCCATCGGGGAATGGGTTCGGGCTAGGGCTCGCCTTATGGATAGTCGCTGCTGGTTCTCCGATCGTGGGAGGAATATAGTACGGCCTCAAAGGATTGACGCCTTCTCTGTTAGTCGACATGATTGACCCGGGCAACACGACGACATGGGCCTCTAGGGAAAAGAATTGTCGACAGTCACAATCACAGTCACAATGAGAGAGCTTCGGTTCTCACTAGAGAAAATGCAATCATGCCTGTCCATGGCCCCACCCCGTCCACCCGGAGTTAGACGTCGGACTCCGGCCAATGGATTTCCCGGCCGAAAGCACCCTCTGCTATCCGAAGCTACTCACTTTTTTTCCGGGCTGCTTAATATCATCTTGGCCGTGAGAGGACGAGACGGGGGCATAAGCTACCATTGAGCAAAATTGGCGCATTTAGAGCCTTTCAAATCCTTTCGTCCTTACCCGGAACGCTGGCAACTTTGTTCCTACGTTGTACCATCACAACTACCTAATTCCTCCCATTAATTGCGACTTGTATCTCGGTCTATACCCCGAAATCCCCGAACTATGTCGCCGTCACGATCCTTTGCGACTTGCTTGGCCAAGCTCCCAGCTACGGCGTCACGAACAACACAGCCTATGCGACTGAGCCAAAATGTACTGTCGCAGGCTTCTCGAACCAGATCTGCCATGGTTACCCGAGCTGTCCGATTTTCGCACGTATCCCAGAGAGCTTTCACTACGTCAACGCAAAGACGACACGGACATATCGACCCTCCGAAACCGGGTGAGGAGTATGTCTAAACCAAAACTTTCTAACCCAAGTATCATACAATTAACACTGTCTAGACTTTATGTTACATTTATTGAGAAGGATGGTACGGAGAACAAGTTTGCCGTTTCCGAGGGCGACAATCTCCTCGATATTGCGCAAGCAAACGATCTAGAGATGGAGGGTGCATGTGGAGGATCTTGCGCCTGCTCGACATGCCACGTTATTGTTACCGAGGACGAATACTTCGACAAGATGCCTGAGCCCGAGGACGACGAGAACGACATGCTGGATCTGGCCTTCGGACTTACGGAGACAAGTCGATTGGGTTGCCAAGTGAAGATGACCAAGGAGTTGGATGGCCTAGTCGTAAAGCTGCCATCCATGACGAGGAACCTGCAAGCGAGCGATTTCGGCAGCTAGGGAGATTATGATATGAGACATATGTTTGTTATATGAGGAAAAGAACTGTACTTGTAAGATTACCATACTTTTGGGAGGAATTGGAACCGAGCGATGACGGGGATTCAGGTGCATCATACAGGGGTATCTTTGTTGTGACTTTAGTTGCGAGGTCGGAAGAGCTCGACCTAATGATTCCACTACTCCTCTTAGAAAAAAGAAAGAACACACATAAATGTTATTAAGCCTCCTCGAGCGCTCCCTTTTTCAACCCGCCACCTCCTGACGCAATCAACTCCAAAAATCCCTTCTTGCTCATCTCGTTGACCTTCTCCTCCCGTTTCTTCATACCAATGACACCCTCCTTTCTTGTACCCTTCTCGGCCTCAACAGCCTTAACCTGCGCAGCGCGGACGGCGTTGAACAGCTTGACAACACCGCGCTGAGCGACCTTGCGTAGCCTCCTCTCCGTCACCATGATCTCGGATGTAGATGTCTCGAGCTCTCCGGTGTTGTCGTTTGTGGTTGCGATGAGGACATCCTTTACTCGACCCTTCTCAAATGCTCGCTTCTTGGCCTCGCGGAGCTGTTTCCTGGCCTTGGACTCTAGAGCGCTGTCGACGGCTGCCTTGGAGGCTTCGTGTGCTGCGGCACTTCGGGCGAGGACGGGATCTGATCGTTTGGATGTTGATAGCTTGGTGTTGAGGATCTTGGAGAGCGATGTCGCGAAAGCATTGGGGTCGTTTCGCTTGGACTTCTTGCGCTTGCCGGAGGGCTCGCCATCATCGTCTTCGTCGTCGTCGTCTGAGCCATCATCGTCGTCTTCCTCTTCCTCCTCCTCCTCTTCGGACTCAGCTTCTGGCTTGTTGTCCTTGGCCTTCTGTGTCTTGTTGTTTTGTTTTGTCATCTTAACAGGCTTCTTCAGGGCAGGGCCCTCGCCATCAGAGCTGGACACATCATGATCGGAACCGCCGACATCGTCCACCTGGACATTGTGGATATCGTCGTCGGAATCGAGCAGGTTGACAGCATCAAACTCTTGCGCCTCTTCGGATTCAGAATCACTGTTGTATTCTCGCAATTGCTTTCTCTTTTGCTTCTTTGAGGGTTTTTGTAAGCGACCCTCAATCTGTTTTCTCTTCTTGTTTCCAGGTCCGGCCATTGTGACTTTGTTGTGTTGATGTAGCTGGGACGTACAATGCGTTCAGTGGAAAGCGTCGCGGATCTGGACTGGTCGTCAAACTTTTGAGAATTTTGCCGGGGAAATTTTCTGGCGAGTGGAGGGTGGGTCTGGGCGGTGAGCTAAGCTTCGGTGGATGGTTCGTGGGGCCGATTCCAGTGGGGCCGTGATCCGTAAAGAAGCCCGGGAACGGAATAAGGTAAGAAATGTACGACGCACAGATAAAAGCATTAGAGGGTTTAGTAACAGGTCATTAATACGATTAAGCAAGAAATCTAACAAGAAAAGTGGCTCTAATGATAATGTACGAATTGTCAATTACATGGTACTAAGAAAAAATCAGAATCAGAAAGGCATACTGCCAGCCTTCCAAGCAATTTTGATCTCCATCTAAAAGAACTTAATCTTGTCCCAGAAAGAAGGAGGAATAATCTCGGGAACTGGCTCGGGCGAGTCGGGAGCTTCAACAGTTGTCTTCCATGTCTCATTTCCGTCAATGTAGAGGGTGTAGTGAAGCGAGCTTCTGCCATCCTCAGTCTTCTCAATCGAGAATGAACCAAACTTAGACTTGCCTCCAGGGATGTAGCTTTATAACTGTTAGCAACTATATTGTCTGAAGTGGGGCATATACTTACTTCATCATGATATCCTCATCATCTGTCTGCTTGTAGGTAGGGAAGGGAGAAGCAAACTGGTTGAGAGGGCTTGTAGAGAATTCGTGAGCAGCAGCGGACTGTGGCCATCGAGAGCCAATAGGGGGCGGGAATCTGGTTGCGGCAAACTCATGGCGATCGCCAGAGAGAATGACAACACCAGTACCTCGTGCACCAGAATCCCACATAGCCTCAAGGACTTGCTTTCTCTCAGTAAGGAAGCCACCCCAGGTGTCCTTGACGTTGATGGGCCAGTTCTTGGTGAATGGAACAGAAGAAGCAATGAACTTCCATCGTACTCCTTGAGGCATAGGACGTGCCAGCCATGCCAAGAGGTCGACCAACTGGTCCTTGCCTAGCATGGTCTTGTCCGTGGCGTTGAAAGGAGCGTTGTTGCTGGAGCGGTAGCTGCGAGTATCCATCATGAAGAAGCTGGCTGGTCCCTGAGTGAACTCGTACCAGGTGGCATTGTGCCTCACGTTGAGAGGGCCTGCAGAATTAGAGATCGGCGGGTTGACGTTGGCCTGGTAAAGATGCCAAGGGTCGACAGCTGCGCTGTAAATTCCAGTTGTGTTTGAGGACCAGTCATTGGAAATCTCGTGGTCGTCGAGGACGTGGATCCAGCTCAGGTTCTGAGCAACAGGAGCCCAGTCGGGGGAAGCGTAAACCTGTCGGTATTGCATGCGGTACTCTTCAGCCGTCTTTCCAAATCGTTCAGGAACATCAACGTAGATGAAATCTCCGAGAAACAGCATGAATTGAGGGTCCAACTTGGGCAGCAAGTTTGCCAGATTCTTCAGTCCAGGAATAGCAAGAGCGTGATCCAATGGGTTGTATGGGAAACGAGGGAGAATGCAAGAGGTGGAGAGGAAAGTAAACAGGCCGTCCTTTGTGTTGGGCATCTCTCCGGCCTTGGGGGCAGAGCGGAATTCGCCTGTGTGATGGTTGGAGGTCCTCCACTCATAAGTCATCTGCTTTGCTGAATCAAGAGGCACCGTAAGAGTTTGAGTGAAGTCAGTGCTGTTATCAGTCGAAGTAATGAAACCCGCGGTGAGCCACAAGTTGGAGTCGTACTTCGGCTCAGCATCCTTGACTTGATACTCGAAGATGATGGGCATTTGCAGCTGATCAGGCTCACGAATCACGAATCTGGCCTCTGATGGCGACACATATCCAAGTCGAACAAAAGACAGATCGTTGGCAGGATGATACCATCGCGCACGATACAGAGCATCAGCTGTCAGACCAATGAGAATAGAGTTGATGAGGAAGGTCAAGAAAGACGCAATTGGGCGTTTAGAACTGGGACCTCCTGACAGAAGGATGTTGGTTATGCTAGGAATCTTTTCCCCAACAACGATGTTCTCCTTGATATCAACAACATCAGTAACAACCTCAGGCTCAGGCGCGACTGCGACACCATCCTCGGTCAACAGGGGGGTTTCAGGTGTGACAATGGACTCCTTAAGAGTGACATCGACCTCATCCTTAAGGACACCAATGTCTGGCTTTGTGAAGTAACTCGCAATGTAAGATGGAACATAGATTGCGAATAGTGCAAATGCAATTGAGGGGAAGTGTGCCTATCGCCGTGGTTAGATTGGGTGACCGTGAATAGCTCTTTGTAGTCAGTGCTTACAGGGAACTGTAGTATGTGGTTAGCACGGTGCCATACAATGGAATAGGAAGTACGAACAAGTCTGAAGAATATAAACGCGCTTATCCTCAGTGCAACTGAGGATAGCTTTGCGGCCTTCGTTTGAATAGCCATGATGAACACGATCTCAGTGAGATGAGACCAGAGCAATAAGGAGGTGCTTCGCGAAAGCTTGGACGAGACTATTGGTGTAATTAAGACAAAAGACCCTAAACTGAATGATAAGGGTTAAGGAGAGTCCAGAAGCGGAGGATTGATTATTAGATCAAGTCATGTCAATGTTAGATGTAAAATGAAAATTAATGGTTCTTTCGAGAAAGCAATCACGTTTTATCTTGTTATATTTGATGAAAGGACTGACAGGGGAGTGAGGTCATGGCCCGCGATAGCCTGGTAATACAACTCCTCGACGCGTATTGGTTCAAGTGGATAGCTATTAAGTTGTGGCTTGACTGTGGCTGAATTATCTCTTGTGCCAATCATCCGTGTCGGGTCCTAAAAAAGGAGCTCAGGAGGGGTCTTTCCAGGGGGTCGGTGCTAGCAAAATTCCGCGCCGACTCTGGAAGCTCAATCGTGGCCCGTTCAGTTACTTACAGCACATGTCCACTTTAGCGACAGCTTGTCCTGATCAGCACGCGACAACCTCTCATACAACGCCGCAACAATGAGACTACCAACGATTGTCGCTGGGCTCTTCGCCTGCCTGATCACCAATGTCGCTGCTACCGCTTTGACTTACAAGCTCGATGCCAACGAGAAGGCCTGCTTCCACACTACCACGAAAAAGCAGGGCGAGAAGATCGCATTCTACTTTGCTGTGAGCTTCCTTCGATAACACACTATTCACCAAATCTCGAGCTGAACATTTATTGCAGGTCCAATCCGGTGGTTCTTTCGATGTCGACTACATTGTTGAGGGTCCCAATGGCAAGATCATCATGGACGGTCAAAAGGAGCGACAGGGAGACTTTGTCTTCTCCGCCAACGTTGTCGGCGATTACTCCTTCTGCTTCGATAACGAGATGAGTACTTTCGCCGAGAAGTTTGTCGATTTCGAGATCGCTGTCGAAAACGAGTCCCGCGCCCAACTGCCCTCCAAGCAGGGTACCACCCCCGAACAGACATCGGTCCTCGAGGAGTCTATCTTCAAGGTCTCTGGTCAACTCTCCACCATCTCACGAAACCAAAAGTACTTCCGAACCCGTGAGAACCGAAACTTTGCGACTGTCAACAGCACTGAGGGCCGAATTATCAACTTCAGCATGATCCAGATTGGCCTAATTATCTGCATGGGTGCTCTGCAAGTGTTTGTTGTTCGATTCTTTTTCCAGGTGAGTTTGACTATTCTTTATACCGTAGGAATGTTAACTGATTGCATAATTAGGGTGCACGAAAGGGTTACGTATAAACAATTCGTTGTATTAGATATACTACGATCGATCTGGGTGTTACGAGGTGTGGAATCAAAAGGGAGACGGGATATTGGAAGTGTTATGTATAATCAATGGAAGCAGCGCGCTTGGCCTGCTTTGAGAGTCTGGCACTTGGTTTTGACCTAAAGGTTTGCGGTACTGATGTGAAAGAAGTCATGATGCGCTTGATGCTTTACTTAGACGGCTGATATAATGACACTGCACTGTCATACTTTGCCTCTTTTGAAATAGGATTTTGTTTGCTACAAACTTCAAGTCTTCCTGTCTCGGATATCGCTGAAATTCTATCATTTTCCAAGTTCCTGATGCTTGGTACCAGTGTGGATGAAAGAGACCTTTGCCATTCACTGACGAATAAGCTTTGACATTTCGTGTAGGATGAAATATTGGTATTTGTAACACGAACAGGTACGCATTCAGATGCTGAGTTGTGTAAGATACAGTAGTGAGCCTAAGTAACTTTGTAAATGCATGCAAGTACTAATGTCTAGTCTAGTGGTTGATGAAGGCAGCATTCAGCCTCAAATTATCTGGACGGTTGCCTGATTGAACCAGTGAGTTATATATCAACCTTATCTATCATGTCGCTTAAGAAAGGCAATCCTTCCTTTGTCTCTTACTGAATTGTGCTTTTTCTGAAAAATACTTGACCGCAGTACATCCATCTTCAAGTACCTGTTCCATTGTTTCTGGGGCGGTTGACGCACCGTCATCTTGGCGCGGTGCTCCAGATATCCCGCGCTAAACCCACTTAGGACGGTTGCCTCTTGAAATTCTAAACCTTGGAGCCTCGCGACAGACAAACAAATCATACAACTTCATCCTCACAACAACAAAAAAATGACGTCGATTGCCGGGTCGCTCCAGGCTGCGCTGCCTAAGCCCAGATATACGGGAGAGGATGAAGAGACTCCCGCGCGGGCGCAACAACGCGGCGTTCGAATTGTAGGCCCCGGCCAGCTCGACGAAACGCAGCTCGTTCTCAAGCGATCTGGCCCTCCGGCCTACGGTCAACGTTCAGGATGGCGTCCTCGGTCGCAGGAAGATTTCGGAGATGGAGGCGCCTTTCCAGAGATCCCGATCGCTCAGTATCCGTTGGAGATGGGAAAGAAGGGCGCGAACTCCAGCAACGCGTTAGCGATTCAGGTTGATGCCGAAGGCAAGGTCAAATACGATGCCATCGCGCGACAGGGCCACAACGAAAGCCGCATAGTTCACACCTCTTTCAAAGAACTCATCCCTCTTCGACAGCGCGCCGATGCGGGCGAGATCGATCTTTCGCGACCTGACAAGGAATCCGTCGAGGCTACAACGGAGAGGACGAAAAATGCACTGGCCGCGCTGGTCAGTGGTGCAGTAGCAGCCCAGAAGCCGAAGAACGTCAACATTGGGCAGCGAAAAGACCCTACCTTCGTTCGATACACGCCAGCAAACCAGATGGGCGACAATTCTAAGAAGCAAGACCGCATCATGAAGATTGTCGAACGACAACGTGATCCTATGGAACCCCCGAAATTCAAACACAAGAAGATTCCTCGAGGACCCCCTTCGCCGCCTCCGCCAGTCATGCATTCACCACCCCGAAAGCTTACAGCCGAAGATCAAGAAATGTGGAGGATTCCTCCCCCTGTTTCGAACTGGAAGAATCCTAAGGGTTTCACAGTGCCTTTAGATAAACGTTTGGCAGCAGATGGAAGAGGCCTTCAGGATATTGCCATCAGCGACAAACATGCTCAGTTTGCTGAAGCTGTCAAGATGGCCGAGCGCCATGCTCGTGAGGAGGTTCAGCAACGCGCGATGATGCAACAGCGTTTAGCAGAGAAGCAGAAGGCGCAGAAGGAGGATACTCTCCGGGAGCTGGCTCAGAAGGCTCGCGCGGAGCGATCTGCTGCTGGCCGTGGACGCAGGGACTCCCACGATTCCCGAGACTCAAGAGACTCAAGGTCACGATCGCGAAGTTACAGTTATTCTGAGTCAGACCGCTCTGACAGCGAAGATGATGAAGTTAGAGAGCGTGTCAAGGCACGACAAGAGAAGCAAAGAGAGGAGGAGCGAAAGCTGCGTCAGAACCGTATGGGTGCTGAGCGACGAGCTCAAGTTATGGCCCGTGAGCAAGGCAGAGATATTTCGGAGAAGATTGCTCTGGGCCTTGCTAAACCTACACAATCAAAGGAGACGATGTATGACTCGCGATTATTCAACCAGACAAGTGGGTTCGACAGTGGCATCAACGAGGACAACCCTTACGACAAGCCTCTCTTCGCCGCACAAGACGCCATTACCAGCATTTATCGACCCCGAGCAAACGCAGACGATGACGACGATGCCGAGGCTGGTGACCGTGAAATGGCCAAGATCCAGAAGAGCAGCCGTTTCGGTGAAGCCCTTGGCAAGGGAACTTTCAAGGGCGCCGCAGACGCAGAGGTCAGTTTACCATTTTGCACGTTTTGATCTGACATTTTACTAACATCTTTGATACAGGCGCGAGAAGGACCAGTTCAATTCGAGAAGGATGCAGGAGATCCTTTTAATGTGGACAAGTTCTTGTCCGAGGTGGACCAGAACTCAACATCAAAGCGAGGTTACGGTCTTCAGGACGAAGACAACAGACAATCTAAGCGGCCACGAGTTGACCCTGACGATGACGAAGATTAAGCAGCAAATTGTACGGATAGGTGTGGTTGGTTATTACAGTTAGACTCAGTCAGGCGTCAATCAGCAGCTTTTTGCGTTTCAAAAAGCATCTTTACAATACCAAGGCACTAGGCAAAGCACAGCCCCCGGTGCTTTGCGAATTAATTTTAATCAACTGCCTCATGACTTGGATCAAACCTCTGTGCTAAGACCATTGTTGGGGAGCCTCGGTCTCTAATACGTGGAATCCTGGATCTCATCTTCCACCGCATTTCGGAATTATAACCAATTTAGGCCATTTCGCGGGGTACAAGACGACGAACAGTTAATCTCTGGACAGCCATCATATTGTTAGCTAGTTTGTTCCCTGTGTTAAACGAAGCTTCCCCTGAGACTCGCTCATACCTGTACCGAGAACCGAGAGCAAGGGCTGCTATTTCGCCCGAATCATGGGCTAAAGTTCTGGCCTTAGCCTGAAAAGATGTGATCGACAACGTCCCCATGGGGAAACAGAGCCATTCTGGCCAAGCTATCCTTGCCTTCTCATGGCAGCTTCATCCCCCACAAGGGTAATTGGGGGTGAGTTGTGGGGTTGTGAGAGATACTCCGGAAGTTATAAAAGGGAAATGAAGTCGCATTGATCGTCCTGGAGTTGTTGATCGATAGCTTCGAATGGTATTTGTCACTTACACCATCTTCCACCGTTACCATGAAGTTCCGCAAGCTTTCGGCAGCTTTCCTCGTCTCGCTGCTTCAGGCGCCTCAATTGGTTGCCGCAGCTCTCAATGCGACCGAAACTGATACTCAATTGGTCATCTCCAACGATCGTCTATACGCAGCTGTTCAGAAGAAGGGCGGTGCTATCGTGAAGCTCACCCTCGATGGAACAAATCTGCTCGGCAGCCCGTCAGGCTCGACGGGTATCGGCCCCTACCTCGACTGCTACTGCACACCCAAGGGTTTCTGGACTCCAGGCTCTGTGACCCCCACGTACAAGCTCTTCAAGGGTAAAGACTCCAAGGGCAAGGACTATGGCGGTATTGTTATGTCCGATACATACACAGAGACGGGACAGGTCCTAGAACAATACTGGTTCCTGAGAGACGGCGAAACTGGCCTGCATACATTCAGCCGAGTCGCTTACCACAACGAGGAGCAGCCGTTTCTTCGCAACCTTCAAGAACTTCGAACGCTCTTCCGACCGAATAACGATATGTGGACTCATCTCCTGACCAATACGAAGCAATACGCGCCTCTTCCGGGTAAGGAGGCTAAGGATAAGCAGGTCGTGGTGCAGGATGCTACATGGTATCTGGGTAACACGCCCGACGATCCGTATGTTAAGCAGGAGGCGGATTACTTTACTAAGTACACATTCCAAGACAACTGGCGTGACATTGATGCTTATGGACTGTAAGTTTGATGTATTTGACTGTTTTGAAACGGCTGGCTGATACATGATAGGTTCGCCGATGGCTCTAAGACTGAGGACGGAGATGCTTATGGCGCTTGGCTTGTTATGAATACCAAGGACACTTACTTTGGAGGACCCCTACACTCTGATTTGGTTGTTGATGGTATTCTGTACAACTACATCAGCTCTAACCATCATGGAGACCAGACAGTGAGTTGGCTCTTAGACCTTTCCCTGCCTGCCAACTAATGCATTTAGCCCAATATCACCAACGGATTTGACAGAACCTTTGGACCTGTACGTTTGCCTGAAGCATCCTAGACCCACTCTTTCTAACTTCCTGCAGCAATACTTCCACTTCAATCGCTTCCCTGGCGAGACCGATATTCTGAAGGCTCAGGCCGATGCGGCGCAATATGCGGACCCTGAATGGAACGCCGACTTTTACGATTCAATCGCGAAGCATGTTCCTAACTATGTACCAAGCAAGTCCAGAGGATCTTTCCAGGTAAAAGTCGATCTTCCAAAGGGAGCCAAGAATCCCATCGCCGTTCTCGCACAGAGCGGCGTCGACTTTCAGGATAACGTCTTCGATACCAAAGCCTACCAATACTGGGCCAATCTCGACGAGAGCGGCCGAGCCACCATTCCTCGAGTAAAGTCAGGAACTTACCGTCTCACTGTGTATGCCGATAATGTTTTTGGGCAATACACTGAGGACAAGGTCAAGGTCAAGGCCGGCAAGACTGAGAAGAAGAACGTCCGCTGGAGGGAAGAGTCCGCGGGCAAGGAACTCTGGCGAATTGGCACTCCTGACAAGACCTCTGGTGAATACCGTCACGGTTTCGAGCCTGATACGTCTAAGCCGCTGCAGCCGGAACAGTACCGCATCTACTGGGGTAACTGGGACTTTGTGAAGGACTTCCCTGACGGAGTCAACTTTAAGGTTGGCGAGAGCGATGTCAGCAAGGATCTCAACTACGTACACTGGAGCGTATTCGGTGGAAAGGGCAACTATCCACGCCCAGAGCAGTATGTGGGCAATGGCGATGTGAATAACTGGACTATTGCCTTTGATCTGAAGGAATCGCAGTTCAAGCGCAAGAAGCAGGCGACTTTCACTGTTCAGCTTGCGGGCGCCAAGACTGCTGCTGGAAACACAGATATTTACAATGCCTCTGAGCCTCACTCGAACTTGAAGTATACTGTCAACATCAACGGCAAGGATCTTGAGCCATGGGTTATTCCGTAAGTTGAGCTGATTCATACTGAAAGACCACATTTACTGACTGGTTGAAAGATATCACCAAAGCAGCTCGTGCGCGGTTCGCTCTTCGGTGAGCTGCTACAACATTGCCCATAAGTTTGAGTTCGATGCCAAGTTCTTGAAGAAGGGCGAGAATGAGATCGTGCTGAGCTTGCCTTTCAATGCGACGAACTATGAGTCTGCTGTGCTGCCCACGACGGTGTATGTGCAGTATGATGCGCTCAGGCTGGAGATTGACTAGAGTTGAGGATTGTATATAAATAGTTGATCCTAATAAACGAGTCTTGTTGGCTTGGAGTTAAGAGAATAATTAGGAGACGTGACACTCAAACTTCCGAAGTCATACGATAATAATGAGGTTGAGAAAAACTTCCGGTTGTTGTTCCTGCAGGACCGGAGGGTTTGAGGTTGTGATATTGCCTAATGCGGCATTGAAGGATCGTGAAGGTGGAGTTGAAGGGTATGTCAGAATCAGGTGATGCTGGGCCAACAGAGACCGATAGAAGAGTTGATGAAGATCTCGGGGGCTTTTTTGTTTTTTCATCAGTCATTGTAGGTTGCGTCTTATAAGATATAAGAGGAGAGCCTGCATTCTCAATTACCTGCATTAGCAACTGTAACCAGTCAACACGATTATACCTTATTTGACAGCAACTCTTCACCTCATCTACTCAAATCACATCAACGAACATGGCTTCTGGAGCCTTCTTCAACCCCAGAGTTCTTCTTCTGACTACTCCCCTCGTCTCATCAAGCATAACCCTCTGGTTCGCCCGCGACCAAAGCTTCTTTCTCTCCCTCTTGACTCAACCCCCGATCAAGCGCAAAACAGCAAACGAGATACTCCCGGGCTACATCGCAAACTTTTACGGCTCAGGCCCTTGGGCAGTCCTTACCTTTATCGGTCTCACCTTCAGCACCTCCATCGCCAATATCTGGCGCGATCGCGCTCTGCTGGAGTCCCGTGGATCGCTGGTCTGGTACGGCTGCTCGGCTGCCCTGGCGCTGGGCCATTTGGCTTATGTGCCTGCTGTAGCGGGGAAGCTCAAGGCGCTGTGGGAAGATAACTGTGCGGTGGAGGGGACGGATGGTGTTGGGATGTTGGAGAGATGGGTGAGTGTTAATAACACGAGGATGTTTACTACTGATCTTGGGGCCTGGGTTTGTGCTGTGGTGGCTATTTCAAAGACGTTGTCAGTGTGAGGTAGAGGCAGCAAATGCGTGCACAAGACCTAGACAATAACTTCTACCGATAGACGTAGCAATTGACTACCTATCTTATGCTAGTCTGGTAGCAGTTTCGAGTAGCTGAGTTGCCCCTGAAAGACTGATTATATGAGTTGTTAAAGCTTATACGGCTTCCGGCACAACAAAACATCCCTTGACCCAGACTATTCTCGGCTTTGCGGCAAGTCTCGTATATGTAAGTAATCTTCAATGCTTAGCGGGCGGTGGCGGTTGACGTTACGTTCCATGGCATTTACCTCTTGTTTTAAAGCTCAAATAGTTCCAGTTCGTTCTTCTCAGTGGAGAATATTGACAGGAAAAGCAGAAAGGTGACGCGGTTTCAGGCCGTATTTCCGGTCATGGATCCATGATAGTGATAGTGTTAGTTGAGATTACGCGTCTCTTTATCTTTCAACAACCACCTCGGGTCTAAAGCCTAAACACGCCCTTGACACAGGCAAAATACTATAGTGGTCGCATACTATTTTTGTGTTCTGAGTAAAAGGATATTTGATCTTTTGATGTTGATTCCTCGTGTTATCCTTGTATTGTCAACACGACTTGACATGGATCAGCATCGTCACCACATTCAACAATGTCTGATATCGCTGGCGCAACCACCACTACAAGCTGCACTAGAAGTTGGCGGGGAGACGGCATGTGGGGAGATGTGAGTGGATTGATGCCTTTAAATAACTTTTAGGAATTTGTCTCTGTAAGGTAGCTAGCGCACGGAGTGAATATTGTGTAAATAAATGTAGGAGGCTTATCTCAAATGGCCTAAGTTAAGTAGTAGTTAATGTCAGTGATAGCAGACAGTGCCAGTCACTGCTGAAAAGAGAAGGGAGGTTTTGCAGGTATGCTCTTTCTGACTCCCTCTAAAGTGTTTCAACGCAGATTCCTCACTTCACTCCTTCCTGTGATAAGAAAAGAATATTGACTCACTCCTGCTCTTGGCTGAGACAACTCCCCATTCCCATCTATTCATCGCTTGCAACCACATTCACATTCTCACTCACACTTCACAGACGCAACATCAACTTTTCATTCTCAAATTCTGTCGCATCCGAGTCTTTCACTTCTATCCAGCATAAAAAAATGACACGATATTCCTCCGGGGTGAAGTCTGGAGAGGCTCCTGCCTACGAGGAGATTATGCTCCCTCGTAAAGGCCAAGATGTTCGACATGCCCCCTCTCGTATGCCTTGGTACAACCCTCGCTACTGGCGAAAGAGAGTCTGGGCTGGAGTCGGCACAGTTGTTGTGATCATCATCATCATCATCGTTGCGATCCTAGTTTCAAATGCCAGGAAAAATAGATACCCAGACTACTCGCCACTGGCATACAGCCTAGCAGACACCTGTAGGTCAACATCAACATGCATCCAGAGAAGGCGCCGTTCTAACCAATATACAGATGGGGGAGAGTCCTTCTTCGATCAGTTCCACTACTTCACTGGATACGATCCCAGTAAGTATCGCTTCCGCATCTATTACAGTATCAATCACTGACACCTCTTAGCTGAGGGCTTTGTCCACTACGTTCCCAAAGAACAAGCCCAGTCTCTTGTAAGTTCAATTCGACCCCCATGAACGAGATAGCCAAGCCCTGTCTATGCAGTGACATGGTCGACTCACATACCACAGAACCTCACCTATGCGGCTTCTGACTCAGCATTTCTGCGAGTTGACACTTCTGTTGGACCTAACGACAAACCAAACGCCTCAACTGGTCGCTTTTCCGTTCGAGTCGAGTCCAAGAAGACATACGAAAAGGGTCTCTTCATCTTCGACGTCAAGCATACTCCTTACGGCTGTGGCACTTGGCCTGCACTTTGGCTCACCGACCCATCTAACTGGCCCGAACATGGTGAGATCGATATCATGGAATCTACCAACAAGGCCGATAATGGGAACCAGATGACGCTGCATACCACGGCTGGTTGCTCCATGGACGTTCGTCGCAAAGACACCGGCAAAGCTCTACAAAAGAACTGCAACCATGAGAACAATGACAACGCAGGTTGTGGTGTAAAATCAGGAGCTGATGGGTACGGCACAGCCTTCAATAAGAATGGGGGAGGTGTCATGGCTGTCGAATGGCGAGACGAGGGCATCCGTATGTGGCAGTTCGCCAGAAACTCGATCCCCTCTGATATCAAGGGAAACAAACCCACACCCAGCACTTGGGGCACCGCTCTCGCCGATTTCCCCAACACTGGCTGCAATATAGTATCTCACTTCAAGAACCAGAGTATCATCGCAAACATCGACTTGTGTGGTAGCCTGGTCTACTCCGCTTGGGATGACTCTAAGTGTAAGTTTATTCATTTGCTTGTAGTATATCAGTATTGACAAAATCATAGGTCCTGGAAACTGCACTGATCTTGTTGCAAACAATCCCGAAGCGTTCAAGAATGCTTACTGGGAGTTTGGTTCTTTCCAAGTATACCAGGCAAAGTGAGCCTGAAAAGGTCAACAACAGATTGTATACAAAGTGGTTTTGATGTTAGTAGCGCGGCGTTAAGGGAGAAAAGGGGATTCGGACTACATTGAAGGGATAGACATTTGCAAAACATGCTTCTTGTTTATTACAAATACACTGTAGACTCTTAATTCTACACGAGCTGCTTTTCTATAAAGCTCGGGTATTAAACACCTGTTGATACATGTGCCATATCATCATCTCCATATCTATCCATGTGCCGCCCTCAAAACTGGTGGCCAAGAATCCAAAAGAGGAGAGAGTCCGTCTCCCAACGCCTGTCCTATGCTCTAGAAACATGGTAACCGTAAACTCCCACATCTGCAGAAAATCCAAGCATATCTGTACACTTCTTGCAACCCACTCAACCAAGCACCCTTTTTTACTTTGTATCATTTCGTTAAGTTT
This sequence comes from Fusarium torulosum, assembly GCA_900312805.1. NCBI lineage: Eukaryota > Fungi > Ascomycota > Sordariomycetes > Hypocreales > Nectriaceae > Fusarium > Fusarium torulosum. Next base: position 49,454 of record ONZP01000068.1, on the reverse strand, counting down.
AGTCGTCCTTGGGTGGCGATCGCATGTACGCATCAATAGCCGCACTGAACGCCGCAAAGGCCAAGCAACCGCCAGCGGCAGCTTGAGGACCAGCATTTTTGGCCAGAATACCGCCCGTCACACATCCTGCCGCGACACTGTTGGTGAGATCGTTCCTTGCTCGCAAGCCCTCGATACCGCACTCGACGCCTGAGTACAGCGCACCGACCTTGCCGAAGTTCTTCGCCATTCCCCACGATCGCACACCCATGTCTTTGAAACCGATCTTGAGTTGCTGCTTGAGAGGAAGCGATGTGATTGTGTTTTGCGGGCTGCCGGGCGCGGCTGTGTGGTAGGGTGTATCGTAGGACATCTAGTTAAGGGATTAGCTTATGATTTAATCGTTCCGCAAATTTCGAGAGACGTACAGAAGCCATGAACATTCCGAATAGACCGCCCATGCCGAAACCCATCACTCCAGACATGACCGATTTTCCAAAACAAGACTCCATCGCAGCTTGGACCTGTATTTTCTCACGATTAGCACATGCGCCTGCTGAAGAGAAAGTTGCGCATGAAAAAAAAACAAAAAAAAGACGTACAGCTTTGACATTTGGATCTTGAGGTCCGCCGACCGCGGGCGGTGCGGCTGCGCCACCAACTGCGGGTGTGGTTCCTGGGAAGTTCATAATTTGTGATGTGAAGCGATAGAGAAGAGAGATGGGGTCGTTTCGAGGCGGGAGGATATCGCTGCGGGCCGGAGATGGGATTCTAGGGAATCTTTCGGGAGGAATATTTCTGCCTGGTCTTACCGCTTTCCGGGGTGGCGGAGGTCCGGCCCCACTATGCCGACGTCGGCGGTTCCGGATCTTGAAGTGAGGACTTACAAAGTGGGCTGAGTACAACTCGGACTTCATATCTGAATAGAAAACCAAGCTACGAAGCCCAAGGTCAGTTGAAATACCTTGAACAACCAGAGGACCAGTCTTTGAGCTTTCACATGTTTTATTGTAATTTCAAGTACGAAGTATCAATCAAGCTTTCCCACAAGCTGTCCCACGCCATACCCTTTTCTAATGATACAATTCCTGTCATCAAATACCAAGTTTCAGTAATAACGAGCTCGTGACCACATACTTTCAGAGTAGAAACAAATTGACTTATCAATCCATTCCGGTTACAGTCTCTGCCTCTATCCCTCGTCCAATCCTGCGGTCCCTCATCCACAAAACAGAACCAAAACTCATCTCTACTTATTTCTGCTTCCATCCCGCTGCTGAGATACCTGTTGGTCGCATTGACGGGTTACAGGCTGGTCAGGAAGTCTTCGACGCTTAGGCGTGGGATCGCAGTTCTGATCATCGTAATAACCACGCTTGTTAGCTCGGTTTGTTGTGTCATAAGCATAGGGAGGGTAAGTTGGCTGCCCGAAGTCTACGAATGGAAGCATCTGGCGAATTGAGGGGAGCTTCCCGTTCCATTCTTCCTGAGGTTCCACAGGTGATTGTTGAACAGGTGGAGGAGCTGGTCTAGTCCAAGGTGTTTGCTGCGGTGTGTACGGTCGCCGAGGCTGGATGTTGGTGCTTCTTGGAGTCATAGTCATTGATTCCCTGGGTCTCTCGTTCTGTTGATTCCGGGGCGCTAGCCGCCAATGTCCACCTTCCACTGGCTCAGCAGATCGATTCAAAAATGTAGCAGGCCTAGCAGTGCGGTCAGATGTGAGCATAGGTCGACATCCAGGTTGGTACTCGGCGCCAAAGTCTGCATGAGCAGGAATCTGATTCACTCCTGATGCATATTGCTCAGGTCCATTGGCTGGCGTGGATGGATAAGATCTGGGCTCAGTAGGTGTGCTATGCCCGCTGGATTCACCCATAGACGTGTAGGAAAGCGTCAGGTCATCTTCAGACTCGTGGGAAGGCGGCAGACCAGGGTGAGGCACGACATTTCGCTGTCGAGGACGAGCTGCATGACGTGGCCGTCGGCTCTTAGGCTTCGACTGTTCCTCCAGAAGAGCAGCTAATTGAGGGTCTTGGGGTGTCAAAGTACACGGAGGGCTAGGAGGACGAGGAGAATTGTGCTTCTTGTAATACTCTGCTTTTTGATTAGAATCGATGACGGGAAATGACTATCACAACTGACTGACCGCAATCACTCAGATATTTCTGAGCGAATCGAACTGCCCTTGGAGACTTGGCACCAGGCTTGATGTTCTGGTAATGATGCTCATCTACCAAGGGTCAGTAGCAAGGAACTGCCTAAGAGAGTTGTAACTTACAGAGCATGGTACTGGTGTATATCCGGCGAGGGTTGTCGCCAGCCATCTCGTTCATCCATTGTGCACAGTCGGGCCAACTTAGAGGCTGGGCAGAAGGATCCGATGGTGGGTGAGCAGCGACTGTTGATCGTGGAATGACAACTTCCCAAAAGATTCGCTCTTCTTCTTCAGACCAGACCTTTCCGCCCATGATGTGGGAAGGTCTTGTTGGCAGGCTGGTGAAAAAAGGTGTACTGTTGTATAAGAGGACGAAGACGTGATGGGAGCGAGGAGCAAGATATATATAGCAAGTAACAAAAGCTGTAGAAAGGAGTGATGACAAGGAGAAGATAAAAGTGTAGAACGAAAGATCACGAAGGAGGCTTTATAGACAGCTCGAGACAATAGACGAGTGATTCAGTCCCGTTTGTATTGTCTATTTGAGCCATTATCATGCTCAGAAAGGGTCACCTGCCCGTGCTGAATGGCAGACAATAGAGCAAGTTTTGGGTGATTCAGTGTGAATGGACTAGATCAGACAAACTGTATTGTATGTCCTCGAGCGCTATCGGAGGCAGCAGCCAGGTACATGATAACAGCTACTCTTCGAAAATGCTGCGAGGTTCGGGGGCATGTACGCCCCTTGCAAGCAAGAAAGATGCCAAAGGTCGCTCGAATCTAGAGAACTAGTCTTGTCAGTTGCTTTTGCTGACGTGTTGTCGCTTGGTGTTGAGGGGTAAACGAGACAGTTACTCACTATGTTCTTTTTCTCAAAGGGTATCACTCCGTCTTTGACCCAGAACCCCCACCCTCCTGTCATATTTGCGAGCATCATATCGGTCGTCAGTCTATCACCAACGAACGCAACATGTGCGGGGTCTGTCACTCCTGTCTCTGGATGTTTCTTGAAGTACTCCATGATCTCATCGCCACAGCCTGGCTTCTTGACTGAGTGCGACAGTACAGTGATGCCAGTATTCTCCTCGACTTCTGCGGCTAGCCTCAAGTTCTTATCCCAGGATGTTGCGCCTGCAGTGTTTGATACCACTAACAATTTGCGCCCAGGATATGCTTGTCTGAGCTTTTCGAAGTGAGTCTGTAGACAAGCTTAGCTGACAACATCAGGCATACATGCGGAGCTCGATCTATAGTAACCTTATAAGAATCATACACTTCAACACTGTCGGGATAAGCAAAACAGTCGTCCTTATCGAGAACGACAGCCTTGATCTCTACTTTTCGGCCATCTTTTTGCAGGCCCTTTTCTAGAGGAATCGGCAACTCATTGAATGTTGAGACAGTGTGGTGGGGTAAACAGAGACTTGGTTTGAAGATAAGTCTCGTGATATTTAGTGAAGCTGAAAGATTTAGATTCAACATGATTTGGCTGTTGCTTGAAGCGGTATAATTAATCGTGAAGCATGTGAACGTTGTCGTTGGAGATGGAGCTCGCGCCACGTTCAGGGGTGCCACAAGCGCCACAGCCAATTTAGCAGGCGCGTCACTACTAGTTACCACGCGACCGGGCCCTTTATCTCTTTCCCATTCCAGTTCAATATCAACATAGAAAGAATTCGTTTTTCCCCCCCTAATAGCGCAGGTGATCGCTTCACTCGCAAATACCTCAACATGCCTCCTCGGAAGAAGGCAATTGCTGAACCCGATTCTCAACAACTCCCTACAAGATCCCTGCGAAAGAGGAACCACCAAGATCTCGAGGCCATCCCAGAAAGCGACCAAGAAACGTCGTCCCCTGTAAAACGACAACGCAGCTCAATCAGCGAATCACCCATACCCGTTGGCGAAACGAATGGCCACATAGAAAGCTTCACTTCAAATGGCACTGAAGATCATGTAACAAGCGGGTCTGAATCATTAACGAAGGTCGATCAAGACGAAACCCCTAAACCAGCTCCCAAACGGCGAGGTCGACCACCGAAGAAGCCTGTGAATGGCGGCGAAACCCCGACACCGAAAGCGAGCCGTACTGCTCTGTTTGAAACACCCACGAAGAAGACAGCTTTTTCTTTCAACGGCGCTACACCAGGGGGAGCAGATCGGTCTGCGAAGCGAAAGAGTACAAGAGCCCTGATAGAACATGTCGTTGGCGACGATCTCACCGACGAGGAGGAATATGAAGACCTCGCGCAGCAAATCTACGAATCCAGTGAAGACGAAGATGCTCTTGAGGGCGACATAGCCATCTCTACAGAAGCACCAGCCCTGGACGAAGCTGCGACACCTTCTAAAAGTACACCTCGGCGAAAACCACAGCGAAAGAAGACAGCCAGGTCTCCGAGTCCTCCTCGCGACTTACCTCCTCACGAATTATACTTTGCGCATAATAAGCCTGGGCGACCAAAGACTTCGAATAACACGTTGGGATCACTCGCTCTACTTACACACGACGAATACTTTACCATTGTGAGAGAAACCAAGGATCATCACGAGGCCGATATCGAATCTCTAGAGAATCTACATGCCGAATCGTTCCCTCAATGGGCATTTGAGTTGTCGCAAGGATTCAATTTGTGCTTGTACGGGTACGGTTCGAAGCGACGACTATTGCACAAGCTTGCAGGCCACCTTCACGCTCGGGGTAAACAGGACAAGGGAGACAAGATTGTCATAATCAACGGCTATGCTCCTAGCACCACCATGCGTGAAATACTAAGCACAGTTGGTGCAGCTATCGACCCAGCCCATAGGATCCCCCTTGGACAACCCTCCGTTATGGTCCCGGCCATCCTCTCTCATCTCAGCACCTCCAGTGCAACGATTACACTCATCGTCAACTCAATTGATGCGGCGCCACTTCGCAAATCTGGCTCCCAATCTGCTTTGTCGCAACTCGCGGCGCATCCTCAAATATGCCTTGTGTGTTCAGCCGACACACCTGATTTTGCACTACTCTGGGATATCGGTGTGCGATCTGCTTTTAACATGGGGTTCCACGATTGTACAACTTTTGCCCCGTATGGCGCTGAGTTAGATGTTGTGGATGAGGTGCACGAGCTTCTTGGACGGAACGCTCACCGAGTCAATGGCAGGGAAGGTGTTGCATTCGTTCTGCGTAGTTTGCCCGAGAATGCTAAGAATCTGTTTCGTCTATTGGTTGGCGAGGTGCTCATTGCTATTGAAGAAGAGGGCGATAACGGCGACGAGCCAACGGGTGTGGAGTATCGAATGGTATATAACAAGGCAGTGGAGGAGTTCATCTGCAGTTCCGAGATGGCGTTCCGGACACTGCTTAAAGAGTAAGTTCACCCAAGCCTAACATCAGAAGAGAGTTGCTAACCAAGACTAGATTTCATGACCATCAAATAATTACAAGTATGAAGGATGCTTTGGGAACAGAGCTATTGAGCTTGCCATTTAGAAAAGACGAGCTGGAAGCAATCCTAGAGGATCTCATGGCATAGTATAGACCCCACCGGAGTATATACAACTGGAAGCATGATATGGGAGCATTGGCGTTGATGTTGGAGAAAACATGAGTATTATTGTCATTGACGCAAGGGTATAAATATGGGTAACTAGGGGAATGAATACCCAAAGATCGAGTCAATGTCTTTTGAGTCTGTCATAAACATTCATTCGTCTTTATGCAGCCGTCTGCTGCGTCCTCCCTTCTATACCATCCATTAGTCCAGAAAGAACCACCGGAACGCCACCGTTTAAGGTACTTTTATATCAAACACCCAGGCTTTTAACGCAAGTCCACAGTACCACTGGGACGATGACATTGTCATTTCCACCGGTAAGAACAGCCTCCGTTAAACTCGCCATCGAAGCGCACATCACAGCGTTTCTAGTGCCAGCAATGAGTCCAGGTTGTTCGCCGGCGACTGGCCAGCCGCCAATTCTTAACCATATGCTCGCGGCACCAAGACCAAGAACAACAGCTACAGCGAATGCAACGCTACCTTCAAGACTCTTGCCACCACCCCAGAACCACTTTCGGCGCCCATACCGACGGCCAATGAGAGAAGCTGCTGCATCTCCGAGACCTACGCAGATAACGCCGGAGACAAGGCTCACATCGCGTGTTGATACTTCCCAGCCAGCGAGATACCCGGATCCTGTGCGCGGTAGAGAAGCGAGGCCCAGCCAGAGGGGAATTGCGCATCCGATTAGCAGAAAGATATGCGAGATGACAACTGGACCTCGGAAATCTCTACCGTCAACATATGGGGCAAGGAACGAAGCGATGGGTTTCGAAAGCGGAGGAAGTTGACTCGCCCTTAGAAGATCCAAGATCAAAAAGACCGCCAGAATCAGAGAGAGGGCCAGAGCCGCGTAGGTAGGGTCGACAAAAGTTGCTGGAAGAAACATGCCAACCATCATAAAGTGAAACACCTTCCGCCGCGTATCCACCTCGTAGATATCCTTGAGGCGGAAAACGATTACCAGGCCAAGAATCAGGATGCTCAGCCAGTAAACGCTCAACATGAGTCGAGTGTTAGCTTCGCCGAAGTCGTTATGGCGAACATGCTGTACCCATCCAAAGTGGCATTGCTTGTCTTCTTCAGGATCAAGCCGAGGAGGCAAACAGACCCACCGCTCTAGATTCAAGCTTACAACTTGATACCGGAACCAAGACCAGTCTCCAAGAAGATATCCTAGAGCCCAACCGATAGGTTCGTTGCCGCCGAGCGCAAACTTCTCGACATAAGTGCGGATTCCAGCTAAGATGATCACCAAGATGCTTGCATAGACGTATCCTGCATAAAGCCACTTCCTCAGCGTTGCTTGGTCTTGGGTGAGCTTGAAAAAAGGTCTAACAGACATTGATGTCGCCCGCTTCCTGCGCCCCGAAGGAGTATGTGTTGCGTTGCGGCGATTTCCCGAATCAAGATGTGGCAATGTATGTCTCCGCGCAAAAGACCAATTTCCGAAACCTTCTGTGGCATTAGGTGAAGATGGCGGACTATCGACGTCTGCTGGGGCAGGAAAGCTAGGCCCGAAGGTTCGAACTTTTGTTGGTTTCCTGAACATGGGACTTGCCTCGTCTTCTGATGAACCAGCAGTGTCGTAAATTGCTTCCTCATACTCGGGTCTTAACAATTCGTTTCTCAATCGACGCCAAGAGATCAACTGCCTTAGATTCTTCCAGAATGGTGGTTGTTGGCTGATTGACGCTCTGCGGAATCGCCATTTTGGGACCCTAGCCAGAGCAATCCCCCATCTAATGATAGGGCCACAGAAGAATAGCAGGGAAAGGCCGCCACCCCATAAGAGGGCTTTGAGAATCTCAATCTGTGGCGAAGAAGCCAAAAGTAAGACGTTGATGAGAGCGACTGAGAGTAGCTGAAGCTCAGCCGTCAAAAGACTCGTGGTGGTGAGATAATGCAGCACTCTACACAAACTTTGGTGCAAGGGGTATAGCAATATAGCTGTTTCTCCCGATATAAAGTCTTCTGGGTGCCGAATTTCGAAGTTCTCGCGCTGTTTTGGGCTCCAGATTAATGGAATGCAGGTTAAGCCCCATGCTACAACGTCGTATGTGGCATAAGGATCGACCTTTGGAATGACGCTTTGCGGAATGGAAGCAAGACTCAACACAAGGTTGGGAAGTATAGCCGCCGGGTTATTCGACGATATTAGGAGCGACACAAAAAGGGTAATTGCCGAAGGATACAATATGGGAGCGGGGTCGAAGTGCGCAGGAAGTTCAAGTGGTATTGGGTGAGATGGTGACCGATTGCGGTAGGCCCAGGCGATGACCCGGATGGGATACAAAACGAGTAGCCCAGCATATAGAAGGCCAAGTATTAGGATATCTGGAAATGTTAGCGGATGCGATCCCACCTCGACCAATGTGCATACCTTTGCCCCAGATATTCAAGAGCTGCAATACCTGGGAATTCGAGGCTACCATAAGACCTAAAGCCAAGACGGTACCTGCCTCAGTTACACGTCGAACAACAACACGTCTGCGTCGTTTTAGAGCTTCAAGCAGACGTTTTGTTTCCGGGGTCTCGGTAGGCATAGGCGATTTGTCGACGGTGCGGATCGTGTGGCCATCAAGAATTGCGGGTGACGGAAGAGGTGTTGAAGAGCCGGAGAGGGGTTCATTCAGACCCCGTAATCCCTTGTGTAAATTGGCCTTGGGTGCTGGTAGGCCTTTCAGGTAATGCTCATCATCAGCTTCCGAACCGCTATCGCTCGTCTGCGGGGAGTCTTTGAGAAAATGTGGCCATGTCGAAGACGATGGTTCGTGGCTAGCATCGTCACTGCTCTTGGCGGATTGCGCTTGGCGGTTCCGGAGGGTAAAGCGGTCTGAGAGATGGGGAAGGTCTGTATTCTGGTGGTGATATGGATGAGGCGACCGCGATCGAGCTCGAAGAATGGCTTCTTCATCGGTTTCGAGGGGATTTAGAGAGTCGGGGCTGAGATGCTCTGTCATGACGAGGGTGTTGAAGGTGCCACAATATCAATCATCGAAGATGGTAGGGCTGCGCATGCGCATCAAACACGTTGTAGGAGATTGTTCGCAAATAGGTGAACAGGATTGAATAAAAACGAGGGTAAAGGTAAAATTCAATTGAAGCCTATTCCCGCCTCTAGCTTTTTCTTCCACGTCGACGATTCTGTTGGAACTTGGAAGAAGCTCGAGCACCTGTTCTCATGCACATGTGAAAGTGGCCTTGTCGTCACCTAACTTATCCGTACCCGTAACTCGCTGGCTTCTCTAATCAGTCAGCCGAACGCGCAAGGCAAAGGCAAAGGCAAAGGCAAGCACGGCCACTCACAAGCCACGACGACATTGGGTGGCTCATAATTGAGTAGCTGTCAATGTTAAGCTTATAGCTCTGGCCTCAACACGGTCAATCAATTTACTTGACAGAATAAACAATTCAAGTGGAAATAGTTGGATATAAGAACCAATCTACATTTGGTTTCTTCATTCTTCCTATCCAGTGTTTCGGAACAATTTATACTCCCTTGAGGGTCTAATATCATCACAATCCTCCTCAATTTCCAAAGTGAAACACCCTGAAGGTGTCATCAATAAACTTTGCGGCTCTTTCCCTTCACCTGTGGAGAAACTCAACAGATTACCTACCTTAGGTACATGAGGTACGGATATGCTTTCGGAATTTGGGATGCGGCAGGAACCTACAGGAGGAAGCCGCCTCACAAAGCGTCACGTGCCTTGACGTGCCTTTTATCGGCGACTTCCACAAACGTCTTGTCTCATTCAAGAGACTTATGACTGTGAATACGATGATGATATTCACGATCTCTGATGATTATCAAAGCATGTCACGAATGTTCACGAGTCCGTATAGCAGGTCTTACATCGAATGACTGGGGCTTACGGATACAGTGGTCTAAATTTAGTCATGCCATCAACCTTCAGCCAGTAGCAGACAACCAAGCTCACACTCCCCACGCCATCCGGCAGCTTCAGATCTACACGAGCACCGCGTAGGCTGTGCAGCTACTTTCTATGCCGAAGGCTCGAAGCCTTACACCCAGCGATTTCAAGAGTGATAGCCACGTCAGTCGAGACCTTCAACATCAGATGAAGGTGGTCCTCATACCCCATGGTTGTACATCAAACAAACCACAAGACTCGATGGAATATTGCTCATCTTTGTACCACGCGGCGAGCACTGCAAGAAGGGCGCTGGGCTATGCGTTGACAACACCCCATTGGCCCTAATTTTGACTTTGAACCCTAAAGCTCAACCAGCCTACAATTATCTCGCATCAGCTCAGCTACTCGTTTCTGATGGCTGTTCCTAGTTGGTCTGCAACTCGATGCTAGGACAGCTAGGTCTCTGTAGTTGCATTGGTGCGTGTTACAGCCAACAAAGAGCCTTACGAATAGACGATGGCTTGCGGTGTCATCAATGAGACCTTATGGGGGTAAAACGCCAATTCTCTTGTCTCTGCGTCGCAGTCTGCGAGGGGTTGGAGTTTCAAGCTCTGAGATTGGGTGTGGTGGCTCGGACTGCGATTTGGTTAATCGCAACAACAATTGTTACAACGCAAAGCTGGCTGCATGTCGTCCAATAACAGTCTCTTGATGTACCAGCCATGCATTTATTTCTGTGGACAAAGCTGGGCGGCATTGGCTAGATCAACGTCGACATTCAAACAAAAACAAAAACAAAAACAAAAACCAGCTAGGCCGCGTGGAGCTTTCTCAAAGATAAGGAGCTTCAACATGTTCTCCCACAGCTAGCTGCTCTTCGAGGCACACACACGATGGGACAATTGCTCCCAGAAAGCGCTTGTTGTTGAGCCGCTTGATCCGGAGCATACATCATATCTGCTTGGCATACCAAATTTGGTTCGCCTTGGACGGGCACGCCGCCTGGAGCCAAGGATCGTGCGCGTATCCGTACTCCAGTTTTTGTTTGAGAGAAAGAAAGAAAAAACACCAAAAATAAGGATCAACCGAGATTCTCCATATCGTGCTATTGTCGGACATTGCGCATATCCATCCGCGTCGTCACAGCTGGCGATCAGCTCAGGTCGTGGAGATTGGAACGTCTTCAACGTGTTGATCTGCAGGATGGAACGGAGCTTGGCACAAACAATCAAGCTCCGAGGCCGTTACAATATCATAACGTATTGTAAAAATTATCAACTACAGCACATATACTTAGAGCACATCTTCAAGACGAAACCATCACTATGGCATGGTTGAGTTTAGTGCCTAGCCACTAATTAGCTTGGTGTTTAGCAAGTGTGATTGCTTGGCCAGACCAAATCAAGTTGTGTTCGCAAACGCGACACAAGTCGCATCAACGAACAAAGAAAGGTGGAGGGAGTGTAACGCCCAAGTTAAGTCAGGGGCAGGGTTCAGGGGTCGAACATGGAATGAAGCCCGGGGCCATGCGGGCAAAAAAAGCATCTTCTGGGACCAATGGCTTGGGCCCGAACGTTAACCTGTCTGTCATGACCGATGCTCAGCTTTTTATGTCGATTTTCTCGTATTCATGGCACGGAAGCGACCTCCCCTAGGCTCCCCCTTCTGCCCTTTCACTTCGATGGAATTCTTTACGGGGCTCGGGAGATGATGTGAGAATACGAAGAACAGCGATGTGCTCGTCTAACTTGCACATACACAACACTCTTACAACAACCTGTCATCCATAGTGACATCACAAGCTATAAGAAGCTCTGTATGACATAGCGTCACTCCGGAGGGCGTACGGTTGGTGAGGCGCCGCCCGCTCAGCGACGGAGGACAGGAACCAGGGGGTCAAAAGAGCTTTTAGTAGTGCTATCGACAAAATTAAGCCTACAGGCTACAGTTGGGTTGTGGTTGTATCAGATCGCGTCAGTAAGCACCAACCATGCCAAAGATGGAAGATCGGAATTGTAACAACTCTTCCATTCTGGCAATTCGGCCGTACTGCAGTGCGTGGTGATACTGTTGCGTAAACAATGGCTGAAACCTCCATCAACTTTTCATAGTGATAAAGTTTCAGGTCTCAGTAATCCCACGCTCGTTGTCAGACATTCAATACTTCAGCTCATATTTGGTCACCAAGTCAGAGCCGCCTCAATGGCCGCTGCACGCCTCGTGTCTGGGAATAGGCTCATCGACAAGAACTCAAGGGCTAGACTGGTCTCATTATGCCGCCCTTGAGTGCCTGAACTCCACCAAAGCACACCCTTCCAGGCTCCCCGGGCTTGCTCAGTGCTCTGCTGCCAGGCTTCCAGCGGATGGACGTGTAGCCGGCTGAACTTGGCAGGACGATAGAAGCGCTAGACATGGCCTAGCTGTTTGTCTAGTGTCCGGGTGGCGGTCGTTAACTGCAAGCGGCTCCCTCCCAAGCCGAAAAAAGAAACGCCCTTGGCAAGTTTGTCCAGATCTTCAACGACTTTCGACCTTGCCACATAGCAGACAAAAACAAGCACACAGCAACAAATGAGAAGAAGAAAACAGCTTGCTTATTTAGAATCACTGTGATATTACCTAGTCTTCTGCAACTCAGCCTCCCTTCGCCAAAACTAGCTTGATTCTCGGGGCTTTGAGCTGAACAGATCTCCCATCCACAGCGATCCATTATCACGGGCTGCATTTAACACCAAACTCTCCTCTCTCCCTGGGCTCATCCTCGCAGCTTGGCTTGACTTTGACGGACTCAGCTCGTGTAACACCCATCACTCATCACTCCACGGTCCACTACCTCCACTTCCTCCACTCCGCATCGCCTCCGTCAACTGTCGACCGTTTACCGGCACACCATTCGCTTCTTCGTCTGTTTTATTACTTCTCTCATCCTCGCATCACCAGCTCAGTCTCCATTCATAGAACCCAAGAGACTCCTCCCTTGAACGCTAGAGCCACCTCCTGTCTGCTTGGCACACGACACCTTTCATCATCGATAAAGAGAATCACCCCTCTCACCAGCTGCCGTCTGCAGGTTTCTGGATCCTAGCTTGTTTACTGCACTGTCTTCACCACTCACCATCTGGGATCTTCTCTCCTCAACCTCACCATACTCCCAGCCAGTCGTCTTCCGTTTTGTCCCCAAATAGCAAACCCAAAAAAAAGCTTCCCGTCTGCATTGGCTCCGCATATTTCTGGACTATTCTCAGCCGCTAGACGTTCTGCATATCCGGCTCCAGTCTTTGTCAAGTTTGATACTACTCTGGTCGACTTACAAAACTCAACGTCCTCCCAACCTTCAAGCTCTCCTACTCTGTTGTACATCATGGCATCTGTCGACATCAAGCACGATTACAGCATGGAAGCAGGACTGTTGAACACTGACCGAGAAGAGAGAATCATGTCGTCCAAGGAAGCACTCCTCCAGGATTCGGAATCTGCCCAGCCCCAACCACGGACAACCACCAAAAGGATTTCCCCAGCTGGCAAGGCCTTGATTGCATTGGCAGCCTGCTGTCTTCTGGGCGTTGGCGTAGCATCTATTGGAGGTGCTACTCGTCTCTGTCCTGGCCACCTTCGCCATGGAGATATCATTGGAAAGCATGGCATGAACGCCCACCGACCAAACCTGTCCGAGTCTATGGCCCAGATGGTTCGACGACAAAACACACCAGGAGCTGCCGCCACTGATCAGGCCGCTGGGCCAACCGACAACGCTTCTGATTCCGCATCTGAGCCTGCTTCTGTGCCCGCGTCTAATGCTGCTTCTGGTGCAGCTTCAGATGCTCCCTCAAACATTCCCACCAATGTTGTCTCAAACACCGCGGCTGCTACTGCCGAGGAATCTACCGTTAATGAACCAACCGCCAATGAGCCAACGGATAAGGCCAGCGAGACTGCAGTCCAGCCTTCAGCTACCCCCGATGAAACATCTCAGGAGCCCAGCAATCCCGCCACAGACAAGGCATCGGAGACTCAGACACAACCATCTGCCACGAGTAAGCCATCCTCACCCTCGCGCCCTGCGAGCACACAACTCGATGAACCCACATCTAACCCGGATACAGACCAACCTTCCCCCACTGCCAAGGATTCTGCCACTGAGGAGGCTTCTGCAACTGAAACTAAAGAGCCTACTCAGCCTGCGTCCACTGCTGCTTCTACCCAGCGGTCTACTAAAAGGACCACTGCGACTCAACCCGAGTCTACCGAGAAGTCCAGCCCCGACTCGACCACCGATAATTCCGAGGCCACTGCCACTGGTACGTCCGTTTTGACAGAGGATCCTTCCGGGACTGTTCCCTCTTCTCGTGCTTCAACGTCCAAACCTTCCTCTCCTAGTGCTGTAACCTCCACTGCTGCCAGTACGTCTACTCAAAGAACCTCTTTGCCTAATACTTCCTCTATTTCTGAATTACCGTCCGAGACGGTTTCTTCGGGTGAGACTATTCAATCCACCGCCCTTGATGATGCCTCCACTGCTGTCGAAACTGCCACCACTCCCTCCTCCACCCGAGCCACTACTGTCCTCTCTGATTTGACTTCTGAGCTAGCTTCTGAGCCAACTTCTGAGACAAGTCAAGAGGCAGAAACAGCCTCCCAGGCTTCAGAGGCGACAGAGACGAGTACCGGTATGTGGGACGGTCCGGCATTAATGGAACTCTTGACGGAGACATTGATGCGGAACCAAATCCCCGAGCCTGCTGTGATATTGCTGCTTCGTGCCATTTCTCCATCGCCTAACTTGGTGACTCGCGCAAGTGCGCCAACCCCTTGAATGCGTTTTTTGACATGTATCTTAATTACTTCCACGTTGACTCCAGAACACCATGCGCACCATCTGGCTTGAGACATATGCTAACTTGATGACAGACCAGGGAACCGAAACCCAGACAGATGAGGCTACACAGACAACAGATGAGTCCCAAAGCGAGACTGCGACAAAGACTGAATCTGAACGACGAACTGTCACCGGAACAGGTACCAAGCGAACGTCAAGCGCTGTGCCCAAGACGTTCACTTCAACTCTCGCGGATGGCGGCATTACCACTCTGACTTCGACTTCGTGGGTCGAGGTTGTCCCAGCTAAGGCCACCGGTAGCAGCGACCCCGCACTTCAGAACACAGCCCCTCGATCCGTCGGTTCAGTTCTTGGTGCCGTTGTTGGTATGGTTTTCGGTGGCTTCATTCTTCTGTAATGGAAAACAGCCATCACCGCCCTGCCCTCGCATTTCGCGACAACAATCACGCGGGCCCCGTGGTTAATGAAGCTGGTGGTTTGACTTCAAACACCAGGTCATACAATATGGGTTCATCTTTATGAATATCACGGTCCTTTCTTCATGGGTACAAAATTGGGATAATAGACTAGGGAGATAGCATCACAAGCTTGGATACACGGATAAAGGTTTATCATTAGACAAGAACATCCACGTACGGTTGTATCTTGGGGGAGATTTAGCATTAATGGCGCTGCATATTTGCCGACTTGGGATCGTATTTAAAATGCATAGTACATGAGCGTATACAAAACATGAGCATTTTGACCATTCTCGTTGACCTATCTGAAGTCAAGTTTGTTTTGTGATTTTGGGGCTTTCATCTTTGAAAGTCGTTTCACGACGTATAGATGAGTACAAGTAAAGTCATGCTTAAACGATCAGATGCGCTTTGCACTTGCCAATAAGTGATGCAGTAGGTAATTACATCGCATACTTGTGATCAGAATGGTGATAGGATGAAAAAATGATTGTTTGTACGAGGGTATAACCAATAAACGCCAGCAATTTCCTATACATCCATACCCACGCCTATTGCAGCCAACATGACCTTCTACCTGAACATGCTTAGCCAGGGCCTATCCTAGGCATATCGTGATGCTCGCTCAGTTTGGACAGGTAGGTATTCAGTTCCTCGACTCGCTCCTTATGTGTTTTGAGTAATTCTGGTCGTGAGCCTGAAGATTCGGCAAGCTGTAGGAGCTAGAGCGTAACATGTTAGCATGATGTTGAGCAGAGCTCCTGAGACGTAATGCGCTTACCCTCTTCTTCTTGATCTCCTCGTGACGCTTTTGAGCCTCTGTCTTTTGAACCTCGGGCTTCTCCTCGTCCTCGTCCTCGGCGCGAGGTTCATCGTCGTCCACCTCCTTATCCTTCTTCTTCTTCTTTCTCTTCTCCTCGTCCTTATTGGAGATGTCGAGGTTCTTCTCTAGATCGGTCTTGTCGCGCTTCTTCTTTTTCTTATGCACTTTAGCACCTTTGAGCTTCAAGGCGCCACCGCCGCCAATGGCAGCATAATCGTCGGAACCCATGGTGTTATGTTGCTGAAGAAGAGTAAACGGAGGGTTGCTCGGATCATGACTTGGAGTTGAAGGCAACTTTCATGACTAAGGGATCTGTGGCTGTGCATGTGGCTGGTGACTCTCGAAACAACCAGGGGTGTTTCCGATTCCTACGCGCAGAAAGGAATGGTCGGGGAAGCACTTGCACTTGCATAGACAAAGCAGAAGCTTCTTTTGTGATAAGTTGGGGAAAGTCGACTCCTATTTGCTACATTTCCCTTTTCTTTGTCCTGTCCCTCCAAAACGTGCGCCTGACTTGAACAAAACCAAGCAAAAATCCCCTTTTTTGGTGCTGAATTAAATATTTTCATGAGCAATTCATCTTTTGACGAATACGAATACCTCTTAATTGTACCGTTATACCCCCCGTCCTTAATCTCGACCGCTTCAGACGCCATCTACAACTGGCCCTGTTGATTTTAACGACTACGCCCACGAGAAAGATACCTCTACATCTTACGTCACAGATCTTGCATTGCTATCTTGTTGTGGCAACGATCCGCTAAATACATTTCAACGATATTTACGCGACTCCGAACCGCTATGCGCCCTTGTTGTTAACGATAGAACCGTTCGAATTGAAACACCCGTGGACCCTTGATTGTGGGGGATTGATCGATTGACCGGCCGTTGAGTAAGAGGAGGAACGGACGAAGACACAACATATCACAATGGCGCCGTCTTACGGTCTCCCTTCGAATACGAGGGACTCTCTGGAGCTCGCATCCCTGGCCAGCTCGAGCCAACTCAATGATGAGGGAGCTACAGAAATCTCGTCCCGGCCGAGCATATCATCATCGCGAAGACTGTCGCTCGAGCTAGATGATCCTTTAAACAGCGCCAATCCTGCAAGCAGGATGAACCGATCGTACTCGGTGTCGTCAGCCTTTGACTTCTCTGCCAACATGTTCCCTTTGAGCTCGACCGCGGGCGCTGAAGGTTATGCCCCCATTGGAGCGCCAACTTCAAGGGCGAGACCGAGCGGTGGCTTGGGCGGAGGATCGTTGGAGAAGCATAAGACCTTAACATACTTGAATGGTCTGTCGCTGATTGTTGGACTTATTATCGGCTCGGGTATTTTCTCGTCGCCTGGTGCTGTGAGTACAAAGGTTGGCTCGCCTGGTGCTGCAATCCTTGTATGGATTATCGCAGGTATTCTCGCGTGGACAGGCGCTGCATCATATGCTGAACTCGGTGGCGCAATTCCACTCAACGGTGGCGCTCAGGTGTACTTGGCAAAGACGTTTGGCGAGGTAATCGGCTTCCTGTTTACTTGGGTGGCTATGCTGGTCCTCAAACCTGGAAGTGCGGCTATCATTGCCATCATCATGGGCGAATACTTCGTCAGAGCCTTTATTGGCCCTGATGCTGAGCATGTAAGCCCGTGGATCAACAAGGCTGTTGCGCTCGTAGGTCTCTTCATTGTAACGTTTCTGAACTGTGTCTCCACCAAGCTCGGAACACGTGTGAACGATACACTCATGTTTATGAAGTTTATTGCCTTACTGGGCGTCACCGTTACCGGTGTCGTTGTTGCCATCACGGGGAAAACGCTCAAGGGCAAGTCAGAAGTTGATTGGAAGCCACATCAGCTGTTTGACAACACGTCGACAGACATGTCTGCTTGGGCTCTGGCACTTTATGCTGGCCTTTGGGCCTATGATGGCTGGGACAACGTAAGTGGCCTGCCAATTGCCTTTTATATGTTGAGGTACTAACTCACCATAGACAAACTATGTTGTCGGCGAGTTCCGAAACCCTGCTCGAGACTTACCTCGAGTCATTCATACAGCCATGCCTCTGGTTATTCTCTGCTATGTGTTGGCCAACATTGCCTACTTCCTTGTTCTGCCTCTCGAGAGCATGGATGGCTCCAACACAGTGGCTGTCATGTTTGGAAACCGAGTGTTTGGTTCCGCGGGTTCACTCATCCTCGCACTTATTGTCAGTGCCAGCTGTTTTGGTGCTCTTAACTCTTCAACTTTCACTTCCAGCCGTCTGGCATACGTCGCTGGTAAGGAGGGTTACATCCCTGCCATCTTTGGCACTATTGGCGTTGGAGGCAACGCACACGACAATGAGCTCAACACTCAGCGTACGCGAAGCTGGTTCTCTCGTAAGATGCGCCAAATGTTTGGTGATGAGGACGCAGGACTATTTTACACTCCAGTGTATGCGCTCATCCTCAACGCTGTTCTTACCATAACATACGTGGTTGTCGGCGAGTTTAGCACTCTCGTAACCTTCTACGGTGTCGCGGGCTATACTTTCTACTTCCTCACGGTGCTTGGCCTGATCATATTGCGTGTGCGTGAGCCTCAGCTTGAGCGGCCCTACAAGACGTGGATAACCACACCCATCATTTTCTGCTGCGTGAGTCTATTCCTCCTCAGCCGCGCCGTCTTTGCACAGCCCTTCCAGACCATTGCCGTTGTGTTCTTTGTAGTCGCAGGTGTCCCAGTATATTTTTGGCGCATCAAAGGACGTGATGAGCAGGTCTTGAGAAGGATGGGACAGCCTGGTGTGCAAAAGAAGTGGTGGCAGTTTTGGAAATGATGATGATACGTATGGTGTATTAAAAGATGACGGGGTGTTATTAAGATGACAACTGTTTTATATCATGAATGATTGAAATATGGACGGGTGATGCTCAGCAAGGTGGCATTATACAATGGCTTGTATACCATGAGCGTAACAAACACAGCGAATATGTACATGTACTACTCAGTAACAAAGTAAAAAAAGACAAATAGCGAATGAAGCATGATATTTCGGCTTCATCTTAAATTCAACTATCATCGAGCGTTGGTAAATGCAGGAGCTCTTGTCTTTCAAATATCACGGGGGTATTCAGACGATGCTGTCCGAGAAAACAAACCCAGAAGTTGGAATACCCTACAACTCGTACTTGTGATATTTTACCAAGGTAGCACATTGACTGTAAACGGTGTCGTACTCAGGCTCGGTATTTTACATTCTGATGAAATCGCCCGAGATGAGGTCTTGGCTTAATATATGAATCGCTATTTATAGTAAGAATAGGTGCCATAGTAATTTAAGAACATTGCAAATAGCAATACTAAAGCTCTTCAATGTCACATCAAACTGCAAAAGTCACCGGAGAATGAAGCAAGGATTAAACTTTAACAAATTGTATTATCTGCAGCGCTGATTACTTTTGACCCGCGTCTATAATGCAGTGGTAAAATTAGTCATCATGTACATATCGCTTCTTCCTTTCTCAATACATTTAGCTCTCCTGGCGCTTCTCCTCACGCTGACCGTAGGACTTTGTGGCGTAGTCACCCTTGTAGACAATGAGGTCTGTGGGCTTGTAGTCGTGGCGGCCGGAGAGGTAAGAGTCGATGATGGCCTTGGTACCGTTGGCATATCGGACCTGGGCATCCAGAGAAGTACCGGACATGTGAGGAACCATGGCGTTACCGCCACCCCAGTTGTTCTTGGCGGTTCGCAGAGGGTGGTTCTCAGGGGCGGGCTGGTGGTCCCAGACATCACCACCGTAACCGGCGAGGTGACCAGACTTGAGGGCGGCGGCGACGTCCTCCTTGACAACGATGGCACCACGGGCGGTGTTGACGAGGTAAGAGCCCTTCTTCATCTTGGAGATGAGGTCCTTGTTGAACAAACCCTTGGTCTTCTCATGGAGAGGGCAGTTGATGGTGACAATGTCACACTGGGCAAGCAACTCCTCGAGGGTGTCGACGCGGCGGCATCCAATCTCCTTCTCCTTCTCGGCGGACAGGGGCTGGTAGTCGAAGTAAAGAAGCTCCTTGCAGTCGAAGGGCTTGAGGCGGCGGAGGACACGCTCACCAATGCGGCCGACAGCGACGGTACCGACAACCTTGCCCTCAAGATCGAACTCCTGCTTGGCAGCGTGGGCGACATCCCACTCACCACGCTCGATCTGCTCGTGAGCAGGGACGAAGTTGCGGATGAGGACGAGGATGGTCATGAGGACGTGCTCAGCAACGGAGACGACGTTGGAGCCAGTGACCTCAGCGACAGTGATACCACCGTTGGTCTTGTTGGCAGCGTTGAGGTCGACGTGGTCAGAGCCGATACCAGCGGTAACAGCCAGCTTGAGCTTCTTGGCACGGGCCAGACGCTCAGCGGTCAGGTAACCGGGGTGGAAAGGAGTGGTGATGATGATCTCAGCATCCTCGAGCTCCTCGTCGAACTTGGAACCCTCACGGTCCTTGTCGGATGTTGTGACGAGAGTGTGACCTTGGTCCTCGAGCCACTTGCGGATGCCGAGCTCGTTCTCAGTGGTACCGAGAAGGAGGGGTTGCTATGAGACATGTTAGTTGCTATAAAACCAATTGACTGAGAAGTAATTTGAAGAATGATTGAGGGGTCAATGATTCAGGGTTGAGACGTTGGGTGTAAGTTGGGTTGCATTGAGGTTGCTCGAACCCATGCAGTGTAAACCACACGAGCCAGCAAGGCAAATAATGTCACCCAACTGCAACTCCTTGATGTCTTTGCAGATGTTGCCCAGACATTGCCCCGCATCATTGGACTAGATGTGGCTGATTGTCATGTAGTGAAACCATTTCCCCGCGTTTAAGATTGACTGGCGCGGAGAGGTGGTGTGTGGGGGGAGTGATTGTGGTTGTCGGCAAATATGGAAAATTTCGAGGCAGAAGCAACGACCCTCGAAGATAGTTGATCGAAACAGTGGAAAGTAATTGAGTTGTAGTAGAAGAAATATGAAAATACATACATCCTTGGCGTGCTGGCCACCGTCGTAGAGAACTGCAAGAACCTTGACCTGTTTGATGTGTTAGTTGAGGCTCAAGAGGATATAGAGTGGTAGAAAGGTATGGAGAGGAGTGCTTACCATTTTGGCTGTTGTGTGGAGTATTTGTTGTTTAGTTGGAAAAGGAAGAAAAAGGAAGAAGGATGATGATGCTGATGATGAGAGTGAGGAGGAGAGAAAACGAAATATCGAGGGTCGTATGCCAGATATTTATGCTCTGAGATGCAGTACGCCACGGCCGTGTATCTTGTATCCAAGTAACGGGCAGCAACATGTGGATGGAGCCTGTTACAACGACACAGACAAGGTTCCACGTCTCACGCACTGCGCTGTAATGCGCTGCGTTGCGTTGCGTATGCGTAGCGTCGCGTGCATTTTCTCTCCATCAACGGAGCGGGAACCGTGCCACGGGCAAGGGCCGGACTCTCTCTTGCACACAGCGAATCTCCATCGATCCCGCGAACCCCGAAGCTGTCGGCATCTGAGGGGGTGGTCCACGGTGCTTGGCCCATGTGTGTACAGTCTGTAGGCGTCAAAGTCTGGAAGCATTCCTCCATCTTCCTAACTCTGTGGAGGCGACAAGCGTCGAAAGTGGCAGCTGAGGGGAGACAAGGCCGAGTCTCGAATATTGAACCGTTTCGTGTAAATCCCCGTCAGGTACCTGGTGAACAGTAGACAACTCTGCTCTCTGGAGAGTACCTCATCACGGCGACCGGCCATCAACCCGCTAGATGCCGTCCTGTGCTAGCAGTCGCGCGGCTGAAGAGAGCGGGGGAGGGGGAAGCGTGCGACCACACACCTCGAGGAGACTTACCGAATAAGGAAAGTATGGGCCAATGGACGAGATGCGCCTCTCCCATGATGTTGGAGGTATCTCGGAGTTCGGTGTTGGTTTGACAGGGAGAGCTTGGCCTGGGATAAAGTGGAGGACGGGAGCTATAGCCATAGACCAATCACGTGTGGTAATCTTGCCTGAGGATGAAAAGGTGGGGGCCTCAAAGTTGCCTCTTTCGGAGCAAGAAAGCGGGGTTGAAGGAGCCCATCGCCAACCTCCCCTCTCAGAGTTTCACGGCAGGTACGGTAGATTTCTCCGTCTTTTGGAAGATTCCATGGTGAATAGTGGCAGGAGCATGGCTGTATAGGATCGCAGCTGATGCTGTTTCTCCAATTGATAGAAGCATCCAAATCATTCCCCGTTGGAGAAAGAACAACCTAGGCAAACAATGTCCGGCCGGAGCTGACTGGCATTTGTGTAAGTGGGGGACATGGGCATCCATTGATCGTGATGGATGGATGATGCCGTAACAGCTACACCTATACCGTACGTACCGAGTAAATGACCTGCTTTAACGTACGTAACTGCTATACTCGGCTCCAATGTTATCAAGTCGAGGCTTGTTAAAATTGTGGGAATTGGGGGCAACAATGGTATACGTATTAAAAGTCCGACCTGGTTTCTTGTATCTTCGTTTCGGGTAGAGCCACAGATGGACCGACTCCGCTGAGGCTCTGATATCATACGTAGATTACCTCATTCCATAGGATGCTTTATTGTGAGAATAGTTGATGTCAACTGTATCACTCTATGGCTACTAATATCCTATCGTTTCACGTCTGCGTGATTATCTCAAACTCCGCAGCGTGATACAATGTTTTGTGCAGGCCTTTTCCCAGTCCGCAATACCGTTCCATTCCATCTCGTTCAATTACCTCTTCACATCGCTATTCGGCATCCCGCCATCCGGCCGTGTCAGCCCCGAAACGCCTTGAGCTTCCGGGTGCGGGGTGACCTCTTCCGCACAATCATCTCCGGACATGAAACCTGAAGGTAAGGAAGCCAAGCCTTTGGGCTCGATATATTGGCGGCCGTGTACAGTAGCTTATTAAGTTTGATCTCTTATGTTTATCTTCTCGCAGTGTTCCCCGCATTCTCTCGTGCGTGACATCCAAGTGGCGTAGCTGAGGATATTATCTATGTCAATAATTCGTCCACATATCTGATAGAACATGTTAGTCGGCAAAATTCTATCATAATGGATCCTAGAAGGGTAAATTCTTTACGTGTGAAATCCTATAAACGATATCACGATAATCACTTCAAACCAGCATTGCCCAACCTATAACCAACCTCATGTGTCAAAAATACCCTACACCTCCGTCCAGCCGGCGCTTGCTCATCAGACCCTCAAGGTTCTTTGACCTCATTCCCTGTCCATCTGCTTCCTTGTGGTAGGGCCTCATACGTTTATAGATAGATACCCCATAACGCCGTAACTTCTCCGACTTGTCAGGCAAAGCGCTTCAGAACTCTAGCGTGGAGTTGTTCCTTGCCCCTGGCGTTAGTCTTCCCCGCCGCAACTCGACGCCGACGTCGGGAATATCGCATCCGCTACTCGGCGTCTGGAATAGCTCGGACGAGTTGGTTATGCTTAGGTAAACGAGAAAATGCCTGAGATCAGTTCTTCTGGTGTATCACTCAGACAATACAGATTCGTGATCTGGCTGCCCTCTGCCGTACCGAACCAGCTCGTTCAACTCCATTTATCGTTCTCATCTGCTCATGAAACCTTCACATATCTCACACCAGCCCATAGTTTGTATCTTTTTGTTCAATCGTATGATGCGGTTGCATATATAAATGCTTGCACTATGAAGTCCCAGACCTTCATATCGTCCCGGAGTTCATCTACCTATAGATCCGTAAAACGCCATCCCAAGTATAACCCGTCCATACCCATTGTGAACCATCACATCCCTTACCCTGCCGGGTCGCTATGAAGCAAATTGAACCGTGCCTGTGCCCTTTTCCATTCCATATAACTTACATCAGAAGCCCAAACAGCAGGGGAACCGGTATAGGCATCTGCCCGTTTTCATCATAGTCGTCGAACTCACTTGAGTGATCTTCGTCCCACCCATCTTCCCATTCTTGTTCACCTTGCTCGCCCTGTTCGTTTTCCTCTTCTTCTTCACCCTCCTCTTCCTCTCCATCCATTGGACCCATGAAAGGGGGATAAAAATTGAAGCCTTCATACCCCTCACTCTCGAGATCTGAGTAATCTGAGTGGTCGTCAATCTCGTCGCTTACTGAGCCGTATTCAAAATCCTCCTCCTCGTACTCTGAATCCTCCCCAATAACAGCATTGAGCATCTCTACCACTGAGGGTTCGACGTAGACGATATCGAGAGCTTCGAGGACTTTTCGTCCTTCGACTCTCAAGATTTCCTTCTTCGGAATTGCTTGTTCCACAAGTTCCTTGATATCCGCATCATCAACGGTTCTAACATCGGTTCTCAAACCAGCTGAGATTAACCGGCTCGTGAAAGTCCAGTTGAGTTGTGGTGTGGGCCTTCCCACCTCTGCAAGACCCGAACTGGTCTCCCAGTAAATAAGAGATGACCAACATTCTTGATGTAATCTTTCTGGCTTATCGCGGAGTGCATGAGGGTGCTTCGCAAGGATTTGGCATGCTTGCGGTTGATAGCCATTAGTTATGGTATACATGAGGGCTCCATCTGGCATGGCTTTTGTCGACATATGGATGTCCGCACCTCCATTCACCAAGACTGGTGTCGTCCGCCAGCAGCAGCCGGACTTGAAACTGTAGTACAGCGGAGGCTCGCCATCGAACAGCTCGTTGGGGTCTTGACCCCAGTCAAGGAGTACTTGAATCAGGCTCGATGGCTCATCGGCAATCGGAGAAGGCTTCTGTAAGCAGCGGTATATGAGCCCTTTGCGCATTTCCCTGGGGATTTGTACCGACTTCATGAGGTCGGCTACCCGTGTCCAAAGCTGATTGTTGAGAGCTGTCTTCAAGAGGTCCACCAAGAATCCTTCGGAGGGACCTGTTATACCGTGCTTGGCGTAATCAATGAGCAGGATAAATTCGGTCTTTCCGTCGTCATACGAATCATGCACAGATGCAGTAAGAATCTGTTCAAGATCACCCTGTTCCGGTCGACCACCATTCTCAAGGATTGCTCCAGCAAGGTTCAAGTTTCCGTTAAGGATAGCCTCTGTGAAAGGACGTCGCGCAGAAACTCCCTTTTCATTTGGATCGGCGCCGTGCTCAATGAGCAGCTTGGCTAGAGCGGCATGTTGATTGTCCCATTCGCGGTTGAAGTAGGGTTCGCAGTGCCGTGAGCAAATGACGTTCAATGGAGTGACCTCTTCCCTCGAGTCTTTCAAAGTTGCTCCCGCGTCAAGCAGCATCTTTGCCGAATCGTACAATCCCAGAATAGCAGAACCTTCGGCTGCCTCGCCAACTCGTGCAAGCGCAGTCAGGCCGTCGTGGTCCAGTGCGTTGACATCGGCCCCGCCCTCAATCAACGCTTCCATGGCATCTGTGTTACAGCTCGCACTTGCGACCATCAGCGGCGTCATCCCGATAAGGGCCTCCCGTGCGTTGACGTCGAACCCTTTGGCGATGAATTTTTGTATAATCTCAGCTTCGGAAATCTTGCTCGGGGGCTTGGCAGGAGGCCCCAAAGGGTCGAAGAAGTCTTCTGGTCGTAGCTGACGCGGCCCAAGGATCAAGTGAAGGATACTAAAGCGATGCACTGATAATGTGGTGACGTTGGCCCCTAGATCAACAAGTTTGGCAGCGTCGTCAAAACGTCGGGAGAAACAAGCCATCATTAGCGGCGTCAAACGCGTCTCGATTAGTCTTCTGTCGATGTCGGCCCCATGCTCAAGAAGATATGGAACTATTGTGTCCCAGTGTCCATACCATATCGCTTGAAATAGTGGCGTACCCATGAACGGTCCTTCCACGTTGATATCTTCTTGGTACTTTTCCTCCAGGAGAAACTTAAGTAGATCCAGCATGTTGTGTTTTGCAGCATGGTGCAGTGCGGTTAGCTTGAACAGACTTGAATCGCGAGCAACGTCGTCGTCTCGCCAGGCGGTGGGGTCCAGCTCGAAGTCAATTCCCTGGTATATAATTGTGGATGCTCCACGTTTTAGAAGAAACTTTGCCGTCTCAAATTCTCCGTGACATATAGCGACGTGCAGAGGTGTCCAATTGCCTCCATGTAAGTCTTCGAGCTCTCCTTCGTCAACAGCCGGGGACTCAGTGAAAGCTTCGATGGGTAGATGTGGACGACACAAGCAGACACCCCATGAAGGCGCATCTATGGAGGCCCCTGCGTCAAGGAGAGCCTCAATCATATCAATCCGTCCCTTGCTCGCAGCAACGTGTATAGCCTCCCATCTGCAATCGCTGAAGATGCCGTCATCGCACCCACTTTCGAAGCAATCGCAAGCGTCGTGTAACACATATGATGCGTCGAGATCGACAGACTGATCATCGTCCTGAATCCTCCACATAGGGTCATCGTAGTAACTCGAATGGTAGTTATACCACTTATGCGCAGGGTCGATGCGTGGCTTGGGCCTGTGGGTATAGGCTAGACGTGAGGGCTCAACGCCAGCTTCAAGAGCGCGGCGCAAGACTCGCATTTCGCCATTTTCAACAGCCCAATGAAGAGCACCCGGCCTATCCGATCGAGCTTCGCGTTTCCATAGAATCGGGCTTGTGATGTCGTAGCAGTGTCGGTTGGTGCGCGAGAGAGCAGCTAAATCGTATTTCTTGTGGAGGAAAGAAGCAATACTATGCAACACCTCGTTAGGAAGCCGGTCCAGCGAAGGCATGGCGAGCGAGATGCGAACAGCGACCTATAAAGGATAAAGATACCTAGGTAATGATGGGGAAAAAAAGCAAACTTTTGGAATGAGGGGGACGAAATGGAGCTACAGCTCTTAATTTGTTTCGATTTTCGTCGAAAACGGAGTTTCTTTCCTGCAGCTCTCTGGCGCGACAGGCTAATCTGGATTAGGGTTAATGCGGCAGGGGTGGACCAACCAAGTGGTGCCTGCTCCGCACTTTAGTCTCATCAGCCCTGTCATAGCGGCATAGTCATCGCTAGGACTCCCTCTATCCGTGCACCAACGATCGGAAACCACCATTTTTTTGTTCTGTTTTTACTGGCTAAACTCGAATAAGTAAGATATGCTCATGAAACACTCATAATGAATCAATATAATCATGGTGATAATATAGATGGATTTTACATTTCAGCTGTCAGGGTAGCTGTGCTTACCACGTACACGATTATCCATGCGAGCAACTGGCTGAAGTACCATACCCCCTCTCTATGCGTATACACAGGTTACACCTATTGCTTGTCATAGATCTTCCGAGCTCCTGTCTATAACGTCAACGTTCTTTCTCTAGACTAATTAGGTGCGAAATGGTTATAACAGTCTCGGGATATGCTACCAGGAATAAGACAGCAATGATATGTTGGCTTAACGGTTTGTTTTTATTTAGTCTAGGTGAAAGGAGTAGAAAAGGCGTTGGCAGTTATACCACCAACATGCACATATCCTTAGATTTTCCACTTTCTTTCACTGTGGCCTATAACCCCACCGAGAACGAACTCCCTCATCACCAGTGGCTGCCTCGACCTCAATTGGGGGCCGAAGTCGGCCAATTCCGCCTTATACTTAAGAATGGGAGGCCGACCAACATAAGTATATATAAAAAGGAGGCTTGTAACACAAGGCTTTGCACCTTAACAAGACTTCATTCCGCCTTGCATGGATTGAGAAACCGTGATATAAACTCACGTTTGCCCGAGTAGCTTGAATCTTTTGCAATCTTATAGCTAATTCGTGTTAAAACGATACAATCTACCCTCGAATCATCAATATGGGTGTTGGAAAGCCTCGATTAGATGCATATGAGAGGATTCTGTCGCGTCTATTCGAGAACCTAGCACTCTTCCATATTCTCAAAAGGGTAGATGGACCACATGTCATTACCACCGAGACCCCAACCAGCCTCCAAGGCGCCAGGCGGAGGTTCCTCAGCAGCTTGAGTTTCATCTGCGATAACCGAAAGGGTGGTGATACTACGACTTCAATGGCCCTCGAAGCCCAGCTACAGGGTGTCGTCATATTCTGGATCGCAGCGAACTTGACGCCCAAGGATAACGTCCTGGTATTCCTGGCTGATATCCTTGAAGACCTGAAGAATGAGCCAAAGGCAACGGACATAGACAGGAACGTTCTGAGCGATACATTGGCGAGGAAATGCATTGAGTTTGCTGCTCCGAGACTGAAAAAGGAGTGCAAGTTGCTTTCTCGAGCTGCAAGCTACTGCACGGAGTACCTCCAGACAAATGTTACAACTCTAGAAGCAGCTGGTGTGTTCAGCACTCTCTAAATGACGGAGAAACACAACTAACAGTTCAACAGAAGTGAAAGCCCTTCTACATTGGCTGGATCAATTCTCTACCACCGAGTCTAGTACCTTGACGTTATGTCGAACAGCTTACAATGCTCGTCATGATCCGCAAATGGCGACATTGGAAGCTTTGAGCCAAGAGCTCAGTGTTGCCCCAAGGGAAACTGCAAAAACTTTTCGTGCAGTTCGTCATTTTGTCGGTCGTCTAGCTGAGAGAATCCGTGTACCTATCAACCTCGTTCACGATTCTGCTCAACTAGGAGCCTTGCTCAATTCTTACAGGATCAGACGAGTCGAAGCTCCAGTCCCATCGATTGTCCCCCCAGCCGATGGTCTCAGAAACCTGAACTCGATACTGAAAAGGATGCTTAGGGCTGACGACCCTCGTCTTCAGGACATGCAGCACCAGCTGTCCCTACTAGATGGACCGACGATGCTTGAGACTGCCATCAAGTCTATGTATGAAGAAGATCACGGCCAGACACGCGTACATGCAGAGATCCAGATGTTGGAGACGTTTCACCGGAATAACCGCAGCTTCGTGGCACACGATCGCTATATAGCATGTAGCAAGCTCGCCTGTCTATGCTGCAAATTCTACTTCAGACACCATCCTGGACAATTTCAAGAACCTGCATCTCACCAGAAGGCGTATCTGAACTGGCGACCTATCGAGTTGCCCGGTAGTCAGGAGAACGAGCACTGGGAACACCAACGTCGTGTTTTGGCAAATATCAGCAGAGAACTGAGCAGGGCTGTTGAAATGCAGATTGTGACGCAGCAACAACCTTCTCCGTGGCAGCCGGACTCTTTGACCAATATCACGGCAGATATGGAAGCCGTCAGTCTTGCTGAAACCCAGGAGCCGTTTGAAAGTGAGGATGTCTGGAGTGGTGGTAAGTACATTGAGCGACGGACAGTTATAGTATGTTAACAATCATGATTTTGCAGACTCTGCTTCACTGACACACCTTAACGAAGGTGACTTTAGTGAAGGAGCCGACTCCAGTGATGAGTCTGACGGAGGTGCATACTTGTAAGATTGATTGGATTGGGACGGAGTTGGAGTTGTAATAGAAGAAAATTACTAGATATTCGGAGACAACTCAATATCAATAAGCTGATAAAAGGACTGTAATTATAACAAAATGACATACACACTATTAACCACTAAGTTTCTACATGTACCTTCCTTGCTCTCTTTTCCCCCCTATGCGCTTCCTTCTCATGTCTCCCCAAGTTGCACTTCCGAGTGAACCATTCATCGCACAGCAGACATTGGAAAGTCCTCCGTGAGCGATGAGTCTCGTAGTGCCTACGCATACATTTCTGCCAAGCAGCTTTATGGCTACAGCCTGGCCAGGAGCAGTGAACAGGCGGCGAGTGACTTCGAAGATGATTGCTTTGTTGTGTTAGTGGCTACGGTATCTCGAATGATGAAATTCTGTATAACTCACTTCCTCTTGCGATTTTCGTCAAAGGACTTATCGCATTTGGGCCGATTACAGAGCCATTTTCCATGCTCTCTGAATTCGTTGTTTTTCAAACGAATCACAGCATCTTCTTTGAATTGTCGCTTGTTTGTTTCTGAGCCTGAGCTGTTGTCTGTAGAGTTACCGGTAGGAATGGAGTCGGAGTCTGGAGAGACAGCATCAATGTGATGTTGAGTTCCGTCACTTCCTAAAGCTTCAAAGAGATATGTATCTAGAATGGAGTTGCTCGTCTGATTGCACCCAGAACCTGCACCCTATAGAGTGGCCGTAGTGCTTGGTGAACCAGAGAGTGATGCATATCCTGGATACATCTCGTGTGAGGGCTCAGGAAGGTCGAGAATTGGTAAAGAGGGAAGTGAAAGGTCGAATTCGAATTCAGTAGATTGGATATCAATCGGATGCGGACCCATCCCGATTATCGGCGCTGAGAAATCGAAGTCATCAATGGGAAAAGACCCATCCTCAACCATATCGAACATGCCCTCTTGGTCCGCCAAAGAGCCAAGAGAAGCGGCATCATGCGTGAAAGAATTCAAATAAAGCAATTGATCCACATCGTGAGGAGATGTCACCGCGAACGAGGCTCCGAAGTCAGCTCCGGAGGCTAGATACAAGGCGGTGCAACGTCAGTACAACGGCCGGTGGAGTAACCCCAAGTATAATGACTCGAGCTTGACACTGACCATTGAGTAAATAGTCCGAGTCTACGAAAGTTAATTTCGTAGACTCGTCCTGAATCTGGGGAAACGCTTGACCGTCACTCATGAACTAAGACTGTAGCGATTGTGAGTAGTGTAGTTATTTCGAGGAGAAGCCTTGAGCAGCTGCCGCGTTCACTTTATATTCAACCAAATGTGAGATCCTGTCTCAGCATGGTGCGCAAAGGCAACAGAAAATGCCACTTTGAGTATGCCTTTCAGCAACCTCTTGGCGCGGCAAGTTCCAATGACAGACGTGGTACCCCTCAATCGCAAGTTAAAAAAATCATATCATGGACATTTGGTTGGTTGTGTTTGCTGGTTGAAAGTGTAATAATACCCGCTAGGGGAGGCCGACCACATTGTTGGCTGAGTGTTATTGGCTGGTAAGGAGGGTTGGTTGCATGCAGGCAAGACAAGTTGACTCTCGACTTATACTGCATCACAGGCTAAAGAAGACGATTTCTTGGAGCCAACTCAAAGGATTGTAATGGTGTGGTTCGGTTATCTGCTTTGAAAGCTCCGATGGCTGCTTATTGGAGACGAGGAATAGCCAGGCGGACTTGTACCTGACCAAGTGGAATAAGTCTGCACCCAACACCTGTCAATAAATTGCCCACCATTGACTTAATTGATCCTCCTTCAACTCCAAGCAAACACATACAACATGTAGTTGACCCGCCGTATCAATGCCAAGGTGGAAGATGCCTCGTCCTTTCGGCCCTACAGAGCAAACGTTGTAAACCCACATCAACAATGTCATCAAGCCACAGCTTGGGGAAAACGGACTGCCTAAAGTATAACAAGTGGGATATAAAAGAATGGAGAAGCTGTTGACTTGGCGAGGTCTAGACTGTCGATAAGCCCCACGGCCAAACCACGCCGTTGAAAGCATGAGCGCAGCCCAGTTCCTAGGCTAGGAGGAATTGAGCATAAAGTTGTCAATAATAGACATGATCTAGCCAAAGCCATCTCAAATCATGAGAGATTTTTGACTATCTAGCATCATGTGATCATGATAGTGTTTTTGTTTCCTCGAAGCCGTCAAGTAACGTTATGCTTCAATTTAGCTGCATGATAAGGTCATCCATATTGACTTTACGTTAGACAAACCGCCTATCCAAAAACTCCGAATCTGATTGTACAAGTTCAGGGGAACGTTTTGTGATCTCATATCGATGAATCCTGTATATCAGTGGATCACTACTCAGTCAAAGTGCGAACCACAGTTATGATATAATGAATAGATTAAGGGTACGACAGATCATCGCAGTGACACTTACAAAAAGACCCTGGTGATATCATGACAAACAACATGAAACCGCCATACTCGTAAAGATCTTCAGAGATCTTAGACACAAACGTCATGAGCGTTGATAACCGGGCTTGAACAATTGAGCCTCGACCCCTGCGGCTGCAATGCCACGCGATGGACTTGGTGTGACATGACAAAATGGCCAATCGTGAGAATTAAAAAGGACCGCCATTTCACGTAACACGAGGCTGGGTGCATTTTTCACTCCTGTTGATCCCATCCCGTCATCCGTCAAACAATCCTATTCCTTGGCATCGGTCTCGCCTGTGTGTGTGTGTTGGTGTACGGTTCAACAGATCCACAGATTTGGGTTTCGTCGGCAGCAAAGAAAGCCCAATAAATATGGCAGCATGTGACGACAGAATGGCATTGGAGAGACGTAGAAAGAAAAAGAAAAAAGGGAGCTAATTATGGATGGATATCGGATCTTCAACCGCTGGCTGGGATCCCCGGATTTGGTGGATTTGCGTCGTGTTTCGGAAATAGAGGATCATTGAGCATCGTAATTTCTTGATATGGAAAAAGACTGGATCTCGCATGATGATGTTAATCTGTTTTATAGGGGTTGTTCGAAGTAGAGTATGTTTTTCTTTCTCAATTGAGTATTCACGATGGACATGATGGTTTTGAGAATTTGTCACTTTGACTAAAAACATCGCCAGTCTCGGCTCATGTCTTCCCTAGCGGATGAAAAAACCATCCAATGACGAGATGTTTCGCCCGCCGCAGGGCCTCGTATTCAGCTACAAGCTACAGGCAGGGGGGGCCTGTGCGGGGGATGGCGATCCCGTCCTCTCCAGGCGATTCACGGGCCCACAGTCCTCCACTTCAGATGGATCCCGTCCACCTTTTGAGGTTGGGAACAAAAAAAAGCACCTCACTTCTCTTCTCTGCTGGGGACGAGCATTTAAGACTTGACAAACACCCTCTTTCGTTTCTTGGTTCTTCTGTATCATCAGACCTCAAAGACTTCATAGACAAGACATTCTTCGAATCTTGTCCTCCTCCCGTCATCCTCCCTTCACTCGACACCCTCTCTCCAATCTTGTTTATCCTTCACTCTCGCTTTGCGGCTCGAAACTCTACACAAATCCGCAACCATGCTCACCTCAACCTTCCTCTTCAGCCTCATCGGCCTGGCAGCGGCATCACCGGTCCAGCCTCACATCAACAAGAACCCCATATACCCTCCAAGATTGTCATCAAAGGGCTTCAAGCTCGTCGTCAACGTCACAGACCCCTCCAAGGACTTTGATCCTCCCATTCAGAACTTCGAGATCACCAGCATCCACACCGGTGCAGGCCAAGCTCTAATGGGCATCATCGAGAAGGACGGCCGCGTCTTCTACCAGAACGGCACCAAGGACGAGCGTCAGAACGGCGAGGCTACCACTGTTACTGATGGCGGTACTCCCCTGTTCCCCAACGGCATTGGCCTCGTGGCCGATAAGAAGAACAAGAAACTCTTCGGTGCTACACTCAACTTCGAGGCCGGCACCCCTGGTGTCCAGCTGAACCAGCCCGAGGACCCCTACACTTACCTGTTGCCCGAGACTTTTGTGGCATGCAACAAGAGCTTGGAGTACTACCAGGGCAAGCACTTCATTGTGATTGAGCAAGCCCGTCTCACCATCGACAAGAACAAGAAGATCCAGCGCAACATTCCCAAGGGCTGTGCTCCCATCCGCCTTGTTCCCGAGTGTGCCAAGCTCGAGTCTCTTCCCAAGGGATCGTACGCGAGCCACAAGTACGCTCTTGACTCCAAGTGCTACAAGGATGTGTCCAAGATCCAGTGGAAGAAGTACAGCCCTTAATTTGGGAACTTGTTCACGGAAGAAAGCGACGGAATTAATAATGATGAATGGGTAATGATTGTTTTGAATAGCCAGTATACTTTGGACCGGTATTAATAGCCTTAATAATGTACAACAATTATCTTGATCTCTTGATGTTTTCCCACTGATTGTGGCTCGCGTTGTGTATCATGATATCGCCGTCTTTGCTCCAAACCATCCAGCGGTGAGGCAACAGTGGGTAGCACAACCTCACCACAGCTGGATGGTCCGAAGCTAAACAAGAACAAAGACAAAAGCCTAGTGAAACAATGGCATCTTGCTTGCCAATGTTCCCCTCCGGCAATCGCGGGTGGACAAAAACGAGGCGTTGAGGGTGGGTTTTTGTCCCCGTCAAAGTCAAAGTCAAAGTCAAAGTCAAATCCATCAAGCGGCGCTGTAAGGAACATAAAGTCAAACTCCACCAAACTAATGTTGGCCCCGTTAGTGGCACGTCGTTTTTGGGCCAAAAGGATAAGCTCGGAGGACTAAAACGGACAGAAACCGTTGGTCTGAGTCAGTGGTTTTGCCACTTTGGAAAGGTACGTGTTTGCTTGGGGCTATCATGGACTGACATGACTGCGATATCGCTCGGGAAAGATGGGAGCCTCATTGTCCGTTCTAGTTGCAGCAGACGACATCCATTCGGGGAAGAAAGCACCTCTAGTTGTTTGTTTAGGTAATAGTTTGAGTTGTGACAGTGCAGATGTGGTTTGTAAAAGTAGCCACTGGGTTTGAATCATCGTGATATCCGATATATGGAAAGCCAGAGCAAATTCGTGATCCGGGGGCCATAAAGCGACCGTTATCCTAGTTTCCATAGACGCATTGCTTGAAGCAAATACGACAGACAGTAAAAGGAATGAGCTGCCAAAGGTATATATGTGATTGTTAGAAACTACCTATCATTATCTATGCCAGATTGCCCACGTCGTTTGTCGATGATTACATGTTGATTCTGGGACAACTGTTAGACTGAGAATCGCCCTAGACTTGGTTATAAATTGCCCAAGTTCTTCTCTCAACTTACAGAATATTTTCATCGTTCACTATTATAATCATACCATATATATCTTAACTTTAACGCTTGGCTTGTATTAATATCATTTCCCAAATCATTTATATATTCCAAATTCCATCAAGATGATGGACTGGAACACCGACTGGCGTTCCAACCTCTCCTTTCACCTTCACCTAACAACAGAAGTAGTCTCTGAGCTCAGGTGGTTCAACCGTCTGCTGCCCCCTGTCTGTCCGTTGTTGGCAGTCAGCCAGGGAGGCGGAAGACCACAAGGAGGAGAACTTGGGACTCTAATTTAAATTCCACTGACAAGTGGCATATCCAAGGAAACGGAGATAGAGACTGGAACGTTTCCCAAGTAAAGGACAGTATATACACATACGAAAAGGAGGACAAAGCCCAACCACGAGGCACAACATAATGAAACAAATAAAATGGTCAACGCGATGCTATACACCGACTGTAAGATTGTTATGTGTAAACTAGACATGAAGCCATCTGGCTTTTTCAACGTTTTGCCCCTGAAGGGTGAAAAAATCTACATATTTCAAAATCGCAAGACCTCGGCAGTACCTTGGTGGTGAATTACTCCCACATCATCCTCAACTACCTATACACGGATGAGTATCAGAAACTTGATCGACTTGGACGCATTTTTCTTACGATTGATATACAGTCGCAGTGTATAATTGTAATATATGGGATCTTGCACAGCTTGTCTCATAAGTTTACCCCTGAAATACCATATTCACCAAGTAACGCCGAAATTCTACCTTACGCTTGGCATCACCGGGTGGGGGAACTCTCCTTCAAATCCCACTCCGATACATGTATCCTCTTTATCTCTGTAGTCTACTTCAGCCGCCATAGCCATCTTCGAAATGTTTTTGGGCTATTGGCTGAAAGTGTTTGAAAAGTAAAGACGGCAGTGGGCTTGTTATACTTTGTTAGATGGGACCGTTGATAAATAGAAAACAGGTCTATCGAAAGGACGAGAATGGAATACTCCAATGGTAACAAGAGTGCGGGTAGTGGACCTGCTATAACAGGAGGAAGGGCAAGGGAAAGAATAAGAGAATAATGTATTGGATTTGCAGCTAAAGATAATAAATGCTCTCGCTACAAGATATCCTTTCAAGATGGTATACCATTCGAGAGTAAAGAAGGCAGATGGTTAGAGATGCAGGACTGTAACTGTAGACTACACACCAAAATGGACTCTCAAACTCTAGACAGCAGTGTATATCCATTCAGTGACTCTTATTTTGGTCATGGTATCGGTATTGGTTTCTAGGGCCAACGTTATCGCTCTCCTGTATAAAAGTTTAAAGGGGCGACCTGGCTGACACTGCCCGAACCTTGGCTGCCAGGTGATAGTACCAGAAAGTCACCAAAAGTCTCATGAAGTACCTAAATTCACAGTGAATTCTTTTCCGGATTTCCACATTGAATCAGAGGCAGAAGCCATATTCTGCAGTGGCAACCCCCACTACCTCTTCCTCTATCGCGTCGCTTCATCTATCCGCCAACATCACAACAACTCATCTCCCGCAAAACAATCTTCAATCATCTCTCACCCAGCATGGGGGTGCCCTCCGAATTCAAGCTCCCAGCGTCGGAGCCCGAAAAGCAAAAGTCCGTCGAAGAAGAGTCTTTGGAACAAAAGGCCAAGGAAAACTACCCTTCAAGGCAAAAGAAAAAGCCTACGGCTGACCCATTCTACGGCGTCAAGGTCGATCTACCCCCTGAACAACAACTAGAACAGGCGTGGCTGGCCCTGAAAGCTTCTGCAGCGAAATGGGAACGAATCGACCAGAATGATCCTGTTGCTGTAGCCTTATGGGCGCGGTACGTGATTATATCCTGCTTGAAGCGATAGTTTCCTGACTTGTGTTCCAGAGAGGAAAATACATACAGAAAGTCAATAAACAAACCAAATTCCTTCGATCCAACACTACCTCTTATGCCTCTCGTGAGCATCCACACGGGAAGAGATATTGCAGGCTTTCCTCTTTGTCTGAAAGATATCTATACCTACCGACGTAAACCGCCTCCCCCTTTTTGTTCTCATCCAGGCACTAACAATACTTCCAAGGCGAAACGCTAGCATCGATTCTTTGGAACCTGGGGCTTTCTTGGGATGATACAGATGATGAGTTGCGTACACTTGTTTACGTCGCTTCCATATCGCAGCAGTATTCTTTCCCTGAGACCACCTCACGTCACATTCAGGCGAAACCAGGGACTCGTCCATAGTGGCTCAAAACTGTGCCATTAATTTCTGGGATCTTGGGAGGAAGCTGATGATAGTATTCGAAGGATGGCCAGCTATACACAAGCGTCCAAACCAACGGTTATAATTATGATATTCAGAAGCAGGTCTCAGACTACCTCAAGTACAGGATTAGTCCCGATCCTACTAGCCCATGATAATAAACCACGTCAACAAAAGTATCCCACCAAGCGTCCCATTTCACTAGAGACTGCACTACCCTATTGGTCTTTATTTATACAACATGTTCGTGGGTTGTGCTCGTAACTATGCTACATTAGTAACAAACTCCTTCATCATTCATGAAAACACGAACTTACTCCTTTCATAGTCGAACCTATAGATAGGACTGGTCGGCTCCTAGCTCTTGAGGTCCTCGCAACCGCTCCACCGTCTTACGGATTAGGTTCTCTCGCTGATCGACACTGGTACAAGTAAACACGAGCGGCTTCAAAGTAACTTGCTTGCACCAGGGGAGAACACATGGTTCGGATTTGCTACCACTCTCGGAGAATTTGACGAGACGACGACGAGCATTAGCAATGATAAGGCGCTCGTTGTACCGCTTGACGCGATCTACCACACACTGATCATATTGAAACATGGCTAAGCTGATACATTCCTCCATAGAGTAGTCGAATTTGATATCTCCGTGGGCTATGTTGTGCCCCGCGTGATCATTCCATGACAGATTGAGCCGGTGGGGTTCAATGTCAATGCTGATACTGAGATAGGCATAAACCAACGTACCGGATGGGTTCGTGGTTGTTCCAACCCTAACAGAATGCTCTGCGGGAAGAAAGACGTCGAAGACGGGGTTTCGATTGTCCGTTGTATTGAGTCTGGTATCCCAGAGTCGAAATACCTTGCCCGAAAATCTATACCAGTCGTCGATGGTGAGCTGGCCCCCTAAAGTGTGGCCGTTGACAATATTTTCAAGTTGCGCGAGATCAAACATGGAGGTGCGCTCCACCCTGTTTAGCTGTTCTATAGTTGTCAGAACCTCTCCCTCTTCGCGAGGAGAGGCCCAACTGGGCATCAAAAAGAGTATGTCCCTCATGGCCTGATCGGATTTGCTCGACTGCGACATGATGAAGGTTTGGTGAAGCCTTGCTCAATTTTGATCGAAGGCGATATAGGGTGAGATTGGAAGAATGATAAAGAAGATTGACAGCTAAAGGTTCAATAAAGAGACTTATGAGAGATAAGTTAGATGGAAGTGTCAGGATTTACATGACATGGACCTGGCTCGACGGGTGTTGATAGTGTCAGACAAGGTCATGACTGCCGCGGCAACACTTTATATCGACAAATGACAGCAGCAATAGAAGTAGCTATTCAACCTATACATCTTTCCTTACTTGATATCGACCATACTTTGTACACAAACATGATCTTGCACCAAGATGCTCCTTTCCACCTCGGGCTGGGGTCCCCCTTACCGATCAAGCCAGTCTACTTTACCCCTGAGAATTTCTCTTTTATCTATAAACTAGCGCAAAAGGGACGATGAGAAATAGAGATACATATGATAAACGGAAGACAAACAAGATATCAGGTAAGATCTTGAAATCGGATGCAATCACAAACTTTCAATATTTACACCATCACATCACACACTACATCGTTGGCTCTTCGCCAAGTACTTGGGCACCTCGGCCAAAGTGAGAATACCTAGTCTAAGTACCAGGAAGACCTAATGAGTTCAGAGAAACTTGTCATTTATGCTACTATGATACCAACCAAAAGGTGCGCCTAAGGTCATTAGCCATGGCAGATATTACAGAACATATCTCTCCAACATCAAATCCACAGGAACTGAGAAGTGTAAATCGTCTATCTCGTGTATAACATTCTAGTCTAACATCACTATCATCTATCTGCACAATATGCCAAAAGGTATCGCAAACAAAATTCTTTCTAAAGCTATAACGCCCTCTCTTCCCCCTTCTAATTCCACTCAGCGTCGATCTTCTCCCAGTTATCGAGGAAGCTCTTGAAGAACTTGACTCCCAGGCCAGGGTCCAGCGAGCCAGTCGTGGCACGGATGGAGTGCATGCTGAGCTGGGGAAGACCAACGTCGGCCGCCCTGACCCCCATCATGCTCGACAAAGCAGGTCCAATGGTACCGCCGCTACGAGAGTCGTTTCGGATCTGGAACCTCTGCGTACGGCACCCGCCGAGCTCGGCTGCGCGTTCCATGATAGCAGCGGAAACGCTGTCTGTGGTCATGTGGCCGTTTGAGTCGTAGGTGATGGCGATACCAACATTGAGCTCGGGGACATGTTCGGGGAGGTATTTCTCGAGGAAGTTGGGCGATCCTCCTTGGGTCACATCGGCGGAAGCCAAGAATGAAGCTGAATATGTTTGTCCCTTCAAACCAGGTCCGTATGCGTCGGGGTTGAGGGCCTCGACAGTTCGTTCGACAACAGTGGGGAGGAAGTTACCCCTGGCGCCTTGGCGGAGGAGAGAACCAATCTCTTCGTCGTCGAACAGGGCAACAAGCTTGATTCCTCCCTCGTCACTGTTGTCAGTAGAGGCAAGAAGCGCAGTCAGAGCAGCCCACGAGCAGAGCTTGTCGTCGATACGACCAGCAAAGATAAATTCCCTATCCATGCCACCAGTCTGAGCGGGCTGGGAATCATAAAGCTCCAATTCCCAGTTGACAATTGATCCGTAAGACTGAATCTTGAGTTCCTTAGCAATGAGCTCAACCAGTCGGGGAGGTTGGGTGTTGACGAAAGAGCCAGCAGGGCCAAGGGCTCCGGTGGATGGACGCTGCGAGCTTTCCAGGCCGATAATAGGGACAGCTTGAGTCTCGGCGTTGTTGTTCCCCAACATGCCGACTCCAAAATGGGGCGCAAGGGTAGGAATTCTAGCGATGGGCCAGTCCAACTTGACCAGCTTAGTGATGTTTTTGCCAGTCTCCTCGTCTCTCACAATCACCCGACCACCAATACTCAAGTCGCGGTCCCACCATGTTGAGTTCAAAGCTCCAGCATAGGGCGCGACACCGAGTTCGATGAAGCCAGCCTTCACAGGCTTTGTGCTCACGGGCTTGAGCTTCGCGGTAAGGGCGTCGATGTGACCGCCAATCATGGCAACACCATGACCAGGCTTGTATGCTTTGCCAACCTTGAAGGCAATGAGAGAGCTGCCATTTCGAGTGACCCAGTACTTTCCACCAGTTTTGACCTTGCCCTCCCAGTTGTCGCGTGGAGAGAGCTTATTTTTGGTTAGTATGCTTTATCACGACCAATATCTCTCTTATCTACTCACCTGCTCGTAGCCAAGCTCCTTGAGCTTGTTCTCGAAGTAATCGACAGTATGAAAGATGGTAGGGTTCTCTTGAAGAAAGTCGGTAAAAGGTTTTGTGAAAGCCTCGGGCTCGAGCTTTTCGACCTGGCACAGGCGGCAAGACTGGCCTTCCTCGAGGTGCCAGTTGACTTGACCGACCTCGTCAGGCGCAAGCTTGGAGATGCAAGATGCGCACACGCGGTTATCTCTTGTATCGCGGCCCTTCATATCTGATAGAATGAAGTTCTTGGATCGTTTAGTCTCGGCTTTATCGGCAATCGCATTGTTGTTGAGAGTCGAAGACGATGATAGCGCCTGCTGGCGCAGTGAGAGCGACGAGGCGCGAGCGCTCAGCATCGCAGGCGTCACTTGAGTCATTCCGGCGGATGAAGCTTTGCGTAAGCTGAAGAGGAAGTACAGAGAGGTACCTGTTCGAGGGTAGAGAGATGAAGTCGGTGAAAGGAAGACGATTGTTTCTATGTTTTGACAAGGTTGAGTTGAGATAATGATGAGCTTGGAGGAAACCTGGGGAACGTAGGTCACCCGGTCACTTTGATAAGATAAGGGACGCGCTACAGGCTACAAGCATCACAAAGCGATAAATGTTGCCGACGATCAGTATCCGTACCTTTGCTAATATTGTATGTACGGATAGTCTATAGCTACTTTCCGTTCCACTACAGAGCACAAACCAGCCTAACTCGAAGTATCTGGTGTATCCCGCCATCACTTTTCAATGCCTGCAACCTCCACGTAGGTTTAGCCAGTGATAATCCAGTATTCATTTCCGTAATTAACTGCAAGGTACCGATTTCGTATCATCGCCACCACTAATTACTCAAGCTGCCGAAGGACAAGTTTGAGTACAGCACTGTCTTCCTCGGAATAATGTTCAAATTGCATAAAGTGCTCGCTAGCGAGTTTGAGCTCTGGTAAAACCACCCGGTCCTCGGCTTCCAGATGGTCTTTGTCAGAATCTTTTAATATCCTTCGTCTGGCAGCGCAGAGAATCTGCTCCGTGTGGTATTCCATGTATGCTTGCTTCTGCCACCAGTCAATATGTCTCAGAACAATGAATTTGGCTGAGACAATGTCAAGGGTAGGGAGGAAAGTCACCGTCCTCCTTTCGACGGGCATTCTGAAATGTTGCTCAAACCGCCAATTCTTTTGGACATTATCCGTGGTTTCCATGCAGTACCGCAAATAAACCCATCTACTTTTATCGTTCGGATCGGTATTTCGATTGCTCGAATCCATAGTGGCAATGAGCCCGATATGGCACCTGCTCTCAGAATCTTTCAGTTCACCTGGTGCTTCTGGCGGCGTAATTTTAGATTTGTCTTGGTGGATTCGATCGCAGAAGCCTACATAATCGACTTCGTTTTCTGAGCCAGAGATACCATATCTCTCTCGCACATCGTTGAACTGTTGATGAAGGTCGTCAATGTATACCCTCGTCACAGCAAATTCCTTGCCCCTATCGAATCCCGGGTTTGCAGTTTGGGTCTGGGGTCGAGCCAAGCCTGTCAGCGTTGTGATATGAGGTCGATATGAAGCTTGGGCTTGGTATGAAGCTTGGGCTTCAGTTGGAATATTGAGTCCAGGGGGAATTCGTTGGGCCGGTGCATGAGGTTGGTTTACTGCCTGTGATTGATACAGGTCCGCAGGCGGAGCTAGAGCCGGAGGTTGAGCTAGGATCTGTTGGGCTGATGTATGAAGTTGATTTACTCCCTGTAGTTGATACAGCTCTAGACTCGAAGGTGGAATCAGAGATTGAGCTGGGATCTGTTGGGCCGGTGCATAAGGTTGGTTTACTCCCTGTGATTGATACAGCTCTGCAGACGGAGCTAGAACCGGAGGACGAGATACGATTTGTCGAGCTGATGCTTGAAGTTGATTATATACCCGGTTTTGAAGTCGAGCTTGACGCGCTCCTTCCAGTAGGAACATGACAGTTTGCTCATCAGTGCTGTCCACAGGAGTGGGAGGTGCTGGATCCTGTTGGCTGTTGCCTGATGGTTTCCCAGGGCTGCCGCCGGGGGTAGGATATTGGCCATGCATTGTAGAACCAGTGACGATGTCAATGGTAAAGGTGATGATTTTGTCTATTACCGTTATGTAGATGTTATTTTGAAAGTTGGAATGGATGGTTTCTGTAGCAAAGGGAAGAGGAAGAGAAAGACCAGACATTGGCATAGAGAAAGAGCGAGTTGAGCTTTGGGTTTTCGTCGTATCACGGCAGTTGCCATGTTGTGGTTTGGTAAAGGAAAGAGCAGGAAATAGTGGAAGGCGTGATGCTTCAGGTCGGATAAAGGATGAAATATGGAAGATGGTTTAAAGCGAGTAGATAAAAGGTAGTTTGTAATAGACTATGCCAGAGATGCAATACTAGCTAAGAAGCTTCTTTGAGTTACTAAAAAAGGAGTCGTCGGAAATGTATATCGAGTTCATCTAAAGTCTCAAGGAAGCCAGGAGTTGTGCGACATC
The DNA here is from genome assembly GCA_900312805.1 of Fusarium torulosum. NCBI lineage: Eukaryota > Fungi > Ascomycota > Sordariomycetes > Hypocreales > Nectriaceae > Fusarium > Fusarium torulosum. The sequence goes on along the minus strand of ONZP01000068.1, from coordinate 7,073 downwards.
ATGCTATGTGAAGTATGTACAAGACATGTATAGGGGTATCTAAAACTAACCACTCTCAACAGTCTACCACGCATGCAACCAATTTGTACCATCATACGCCACTATTCATAGAACTTAGATATATCTGGAACTAGACGCACGTGCTAGACCTTCAGCCTCCGTCATTTCAAGCAAACTAACAGCCTCATCTGCATCATCCTCGTCGTCAGACGGGCCCAACTCGGAACTAGGGTCCTCCGGTGTCTGCTCAAGCGGACGGCGCTTCTTCTCAAAGTCCTGCTTGTGTGCCTCGGCAAGCAACCGTGTGAGAGTTCGTTTGAGTGGAGGCGGTCTTGTTCCAGTCCTGCGTCGAGACGCGCCCTCTTCAGCTTGTCCGAGCGATACGCCGGTTGATTCAGCTGTGCCTTGGCGAGAAGGTTCTTCGAAGGAACCAACACCGTGAGTGGCCTCGGGTTGCTGTGTAGTAACCGAGGAGCCGTCGGTACTGGCGCGGGCCATAAGGGGCTCGATGCGGTATGGCAGGGGCACATCGCGAGAGGCTTTGTACTGCGATACGTTTCCGCAATGTTCGTTTTCGACGCGGAAGAGCGTCCACATGCCACGGCGAGTGACTTCCATAAAAGCAACCATAAAGGAGACGATAGTGGAATGTTGGGTGTTATGGGTGAAGATAGCATAAAAGATCCAGGCGAATCGTAGGATAGGGTCAACCACCATGATAAAATAATATAGCCATCGAGTCTTGATGGCAAGAATATCTCGAAGGCACCAATGTCGAGATCCGGATTGAAGGAGAGAGAAATCCATGAACAGATCCCAGAACGCTAGTCATTGTTAGGAATATTCTCTGAAGTAGAGGTCGGGACTTACAGCAGTAGACACTGTTGATGGTTGAGAATGTTATGAACAGAGCAAGATGGGTATTGGAGTTGTGTATACGGTACAAAGACAGCATCACAGCAGCAAGTATACTGACGGTATATTTGCCACCGTTGACCAAGTGAGGGAAGACATTCTGTGTATCTTTGTATCGGCGAAGACACTGTAAGAATCGCCAAATAGGTGGTAGAGCAGTCAAGAACCCAAGAGCCCGGGAATGGCTCGAGTTACATTGAACTGGATTCTGCCAGTAGTTGGCATAAAGACAGAAAAAGAGTTCGATATTCTGCCATGGCTGTTAGCTATGTCCTTCCAAACTCTTGGCTTTCAATACTTACTGCAGTCGCATATGTAAGTGAACAGTAGATATCTCCGAGGAAGAAATCACGGAACTCGACTGGGTAGAGTCCAGCCAAGAGTAATCGCCACTAATTCAAGTTAGTAGATGTGAAAAAGAGATCGAGGTAGACTTACATGAGAGTAGGCAAACCAACGGCGGCTTCGATGTAATATTGTAGGAGCGGGAAAGAATAGAACGAGGACAGTAAAGAAGATAAGAATAACCGGATAGTAAATGTACATATCTGGGTCGCCATATCTGCTAAAGTTGACCCACATGAATAGACCCAATACAAGAAAGAAGAAACTCGGAAACTGAGCTAGCTCTCTCCAGTCTAGATGATGTCTTTGATCGAATTCGAAGATGAAAGGGTAGTTGACTTTGTTCTGATTCCAGATCATGCAATCGATGCAGAAGAGTGCAAACAGATAAAGCATGAGGAAATAACCACCATAAATCTGCATTAGATAGCTCGTCCGGATGCGCACCTGACCATCTTCATCGTACAAGAGCTGTGCTCCGTAAATGAGACCTTGGATAGCAAATACTGCACCAGTGCCGATGAGCAGACCATTCTGAAACATGCCAATTGACTGATCCTCGGGCTTCTTATTCAAGCTGCGCAGCTTGCCAGCGGCCAGTTTATGGTTGCCGCGCTCAAAGTAGCGAGCATACAGGTCCTCGACTGTCCGTATGTGTCCCTCCAACACATCACTGTTGACGAACCACGCCTGATTGACTTTCTCATTAAGATAGCGATATGGTGGGCGAGCATTGACGGCCTTGTCGTACTTCTTGTTGAGCTTTCGGAATGCCGTGCGGTTGAGCATCGCATATGACTTGAGCAACTCGAGTCCACGGTAAAATTCTTGAAGTGCGAGCTTGAGCTTGCGTTTAGCTGTGCGGTACGAAACTTCGTGATGCGTTGGTCGCCGAATGTAGTCTCTCTCCGCATCACGCCCCATGTTACCATTAGGATTGGGGGTGACATTCATCTTCTGCAATGCCTTGGTGTTGGGCCCGACAGGGAAAATCTTGGCCTTGATCGGATCCATAATCCCATTAAGCTTGCCGTTCGCATTCTCATGGATTCCCTTCTTGGGAGGGAGATCTTCGTTGTTTTGCTCGTCGGCCATTTCCTGAATTCGACGGTTGCGCATTTCGTGTAGCTGTATTCTCAAGATGTCTAGCCTCTGACCAGCTTGTTCCTCCTTCATCTTATAAAAGGTCTCTACCTTTTCAAGCTCCGAGTCCAGAAAGTCAAAGAATTCACGTTCCCTCTCTTTCACCAGGTCGAAATTCTGCATATCAATATCAACTCTTCTGTCGCTTCTTGATGTGGATTGGTGGGTGAAAAGTCGGCGGAGATGAGACGGCGAGTCTTGAGCGCCCGGTTCGGCGTGATTTTTGGAGGAATTGTTCACATGAGGCGATGCAATTGTAGATACAACACTGGCTGACGATGTTCGGCGAGGGTCCACTCGCTGGAGACTTCTTCGCATGAGGTCGGACGGCCCGACTGTGGCTGGCGATCCAGGAAGATCGTGATCATGGTCGTGAACTTTTAACGCAGGCGCGGGTAGCTGGAAATCGCGGTGTTTAGGTTCGCCAGCTAACGGGGACGGCTCCGGAGGCGTCTTGACGAAGCTTCCATAGTGGCGATTATCACCTGCATCGGTGAGGGACTCGTCTTCGCGGCCTCCGTTTCGAGGCGTAGGGATCGATCTTGGGGGTGCAGCGGCGGATGGTGAAGCTATCGTCGCAGGACCTTCGGCAGTGTTTCCTCTGGTAAATGGCTGTCGCGGTGTTTGAGGCACACGAGGTTGCCCAAGACCTCTAGGGGTTCCGGTTGCGCGCGAGAGGGCTTTTCCAATGGCTTTGATATGCTTCTTTCCGGCCTTGTAGTTGAGATACTTGATGCGCCATTCTACATGTCAAAAGTTAGTTTTCCTTTTGATATGCAAGACGGTTGGAGGTTAAATATTCACCAGGGACGGCGTCTCTTTCGAGCTCCTTGGCGAACTTCATGACGGCTGCTCTCTCTCACACAGCCTGACAATGTATGTATCAGGAATGTCGAGCATTTAGAACTGAAACGAGTGCGACTCGAGAAGGTCGATCTCCCAAGTTAGGGGCTGAGCTCGGGCTGGAAGCTTGTGAGAAAAAAAGAACTACACTCGCGACAAGGTGCCCCTCGCGAATGATCTTTGGCCACTAAGATGAGGAGCTGCAGGTGGCATTTAACAATTTGACGTCAGTGCACAAGGTCCTTAGAAAAGAAATTGAAACAAATCCACTAGCCAAGACGGGCCTGACGGGAAATCCCTTCCGGAGAGACAAGGGTTTATACGTCGAATTACCCTGGACTTCGAAACCGTTATCCAATTCTTCGATGATTTGTTGTAAAAAGATTGATCATGAGAACGTATAGGTTGAAATGGTTGAAACATTAAGGTTCTGTCAGATAAACAAGAAAACTGCTACCGGTATTCTTCTATCCTGTCGTAGATTGGTACTTACCTACTGTACTGTGCCTCGGAGTCCAGTCGGCAAAATACATAATGATTGATGTTTCAACTATGAGGCTCTGGTCGCCCCCAAACATTATTGTTAGAAACCTGCGTTGATGAATTGGACAAATCAAAGGGGCCAAGCAAGACGCCTCAGGCTGTATAAAAACACGTTTCAGAAGAATGCAGTGAAGCCGTTGATATCTGGCTTGATGTCCAACGTGTGCAACCAAACCTTATCTCAACGTTGAACATATCATTCCCCTTCGCGTACATATATCGGTGGAATGGGTTACATAGAACTGCACCTAGCTGTTTATATACATCATTGTTACATTGGGGCTAAAAACTGTTTTCGTTATCAACATTACTCATCCGTAGGACTGCCCTACCGTGCTTGCTTCAACCCCTTTGTTTCGTACGGGAACCACCATGTGTTACATTGATGAATAAAGTATACAAATATATATGATACCATAACCTATCATGGCCTCCATTAAAAGTCGCCGAGAAAGTCGCCTACCAATCGATTTTGGTTCCAGGTGAACTATTCCGTTTCGCTGAGACTGACCTCTCAATAGCGACGTAGTTAGAGATGTATTCTGCTTACATACATCTTTCATGAGATCATATGAGTAAGCTATTAATACTAGAGCTAGTATACTACTTGAGTTGTCCTACACTAGGATATGAATCACAGTGTATTGCTGGTAATTGGTGGTAATTGGGTATAGCCTTGATTGGATGTGGAATAAGAGGCTGAAAATAAATTTGCATACGAACAAGTAAGAATCACGAACCTTTCCAGCAAAAGGATAAGTATGCTACGTATATTGGGTTTATTAGTGAACTATTCGTATAAAACTGGGTAATCATTCAAGAGACTTTGCGCTGGTTGAGCAAACGGTGTAAACCGAGAGGAGTTCCCTTGGGTATAAGCGCCATTCCTAGGCCATCCTTAGAAGTTTCAGCATAGAACTGAAACTGCGAAAAGTTAACGATTTGAGAGTATTTCCCTCATGAAATCGACACTTGAGGGGTTTATTTACCGTTATGTTAGCGGCTTTTATGTTGTTAGCTTCCCGACTTACACGAAACTCCTTCGCCAAGCACCGGCTCAACGCTTAATCGACTTGTGGATTTTGGAGTTGTCTAAACTAGAAACACACTAAATTAGGTTCATTCGATCACGATCTGCCAATAGCGACTCGATGACTTCATCATTACATGTGAAACTGCCTTGACAAAGACAGGTTGCTGGCGGAGGCCAGACCAGACCCACGACTCGGCGGTATCATGTCGCATAACAATCCATTGTCATGACAAGGAGATGGAGATTATGATTTACAAACCCGGCTAACGAATAATAGGGCCCAGTCAATGCGCCCAGAAAATGAAACTACATCATTATGAACGCAGGATGGTCATTGTTTTGATCGACATGTTTTACCTGGGAACAATGAATTGGTTGCCGATACCCGAGTCAAAGTTGCATAAAGTAAACAAACACTTGCATCATGATAGACATGTCATCACGACAACCGTGGAAGCTACTGGCGAATAGGAAGCTAGAACAAGCCAAATCCGGTTGCCTGTTGCGAGAAACAGAAACATCTTTCCCCGCAACCGTTCACCCACACTATTAATCAATCGGTGTGATTTCTACGACCACCTCGCATCAATCCGAGACAACCAGTAAACGGTTCATTTTAGCGAATTGCAAGCTTCATTTACTAGCTGAGCCTGGTTCCCGAGTGAAGATCGGTACCTCGAAGCCGAGCTACCATATGCACGTACCAAGGCTTGACAAGTGGCTCGCTATCCATGGCATGAACGTTTGCTCAGCTTTAGCGGAACAGCATCCCCGGTGCATCGGGCGAAACGTGTGTGACAGTGTGTCACTGCTGCCAAGAGACTGGACTTGGAATTCTTGAGGCCTGGATGAGCACTTGTAGGGCCAGTCAGAGAGCAACACACGACCAGGTCTGCTTGCTTGAGCTGAATTCAGTCTTGCGGTTCCTTGTTCCTGGACGTCAATCCGATTAAGTTTACTCCAAGTACCTTGGTGAGCACTGCTAACTCACAAACATGAACGTGAATTAGTTTCAATTGTTCAATGCAAACGTCAAAACTTGTTATTCTCTCGGAGGGATTTCTATATTGTCACCTTAAACCTGCTTGAAGGGGAGAGTGGTATACTCGCGATACTACAAACGTACCTCATTGTCCGAAGGCACAGAGCCCTGTGTCTTATAACAGAGGTCTGATATCGGTGACAGCTTGGCATATACCCGGTCAATACATGGGCAAGGTAAGCCTCCCGCACACCACCCCAATCGGTATCATTCCCAAAGGGCTGAGACTGTCCGGCAGATAACACTTCATGACGCTGTGCTATACGTAGCATTGTCAAAAAGTGTGACAGCTTCGCCAAGATCTTCCAGCCTGGTCGAATTGATCAATGCTGAGTAGCAATTAACAAAGACATAAAGTCAATTTGATTTGCAGCAGGGATTGTGACTGGTCAGGGAAAGATTCTCCGGTAGGAAGATTGCTAGAAGCTTCATAAAACCGGAAAATCATGGATATCAGACCATGAGATCGAGATCGAGAGTTGTGAATGGGCTTTGTTCACTTAATTAATGTTTTATTCGGCACAGATTAGATCTTGGCGGAATCTTCGGCGACTAGGATGTGCCAAGATACTGGAAGTGTCTGTGGAGCCCCCCTCGAGCATTGGCGAGCGGGAAAGCAAGGAAGCTATCACGGATGTTCAGGCACATGTACAAAAGCGAAATAAAGAGCTCCGACTACGCTACTACGACACTGGAGTCTGGACTTCCCTCGCGTAATGTGAGAGCCCAGTCAGTGGTCAAAGCTATCAGACCAATGAGCTCATTTCTAGCCGTCCATCCATTGCGGCTCCTCGAGTGCTTTAAGCTTGAGGCGCCAACTTAGCTCGAGGCTTTTCAAGTTTTGTTCCGCTCGTTGGAGCGGCGTGGGCAGATTTCGAACGCTCCAGACTTTCGGTTACCAGATGTGCCGCCAAAAGCATGGCAAAGGACCGAGACGAGGTTTTCTTTCTTTCTTTCTTTTCCGTTTGCCACTGGATTTACTCCATACGCAGATGAACTTGATAGGCGTTGTAGAAACGGTGAGGACCTCCACGTGTAAGTGCAGTGTGGCGGTCATGGCAGACAAGGTCAGGTCCGTAGGTCCCAAAACATGACAGCCTTGCCATGCCAAGTATCAAATATTAAAAGAGATTGAACATGCATTGTATATGCAGTTTCGAGTTTCAATTGTCCTTGGCAAGTCGGAACAATCGGTTCGATATGTGGATT
>ONZP01000067.1:0-10933 GCA_900312805.1 Fusarium torulosum | reverse complement strand
ATTTTTCAACGCCCACTGTATCCTATATATTATAATAAAGTTCCCCGCCCTTACTTTGAGGTTCCATTCTTTAGTCTTCCCATTTATGGTTAGTAGATTATTATTATTATTAATAGGATCACTTTATATTCCCCTTATTAGTAGGAATCTTATATACCGATGCGATCGATATGCTAACCAGCGGGAGATTTACTATTGTTACTAATAATTTAATCTTCTCTTATCTTATAAGGCTTTAATGCGTTTGTGCCGAAACTTCTCCCTCGTGTGCGATAGTATCTTGTTTCTTAGAAAATACCATTAATCAGTGCCGCATATCAAGGGCTTAATCTTAGTAGGCTATTTTCTCCTTATCAACTCCAAACAGCCCCAGCCCATTCTAATACGCAGCCTCCCTATTATCAGCTCCACTAGCCTTATCGGCTTCCAGAATACTACCTCGGCTCTTTAGAAGCTCCAGTGTAATATCACGCCATTCCAACTCTTTCTTCTCGAAGTTCAGCTCGGGTAATAATTCAAGGTTCAGCTTAGTCTTTTCCAATCGGCCATTTCTCTTCTTAAATCGACCATCAACAATAACAGCATCGATATTCGAAGGAGTTAAGTAAAGAATAATAGCACCGATTAGATACTCTTCAGCTACGCAAATCATTCCAGGGCTTAGTATATCCCAGATAATAAGGTCAGCGAGCTTGCCTTCTTCTAAAGAACCAAGTGAATCACCCATATTAATAGCCTTAGCACCACAGATCGTACCAAGCTAGAATACATCTTAAATAGATATCTAAATCTTACTTGGAAACTTCCCAGTATTATAAATTCTCTCGTTACGGCGAGCATATTCGGCCTAGAGTGTAACCCATATCTATGCGATATTACTGCCGATATTATTATTATGACAGTTAATACCGAGAGAACTAATCGACTTAGTATTTTCCTAGAAGTATATAGGCCAGCTATAGCCTATCTGCAGCTTGGTATCTGGTATTAAGGATATGGCTCCTCCAGCCTTCTCTAGCTTCTAGTTATGTAAGTCGTTTAGCTGAGTTGCGTGGTATAAGAGAATATCCTTATTAAGAAGACTATAGCTCTAAAGGAGGTCCACGATTAAACTCTCTATATTCTAACCCTGTCAGCTATTAATTATACAGAACTGAGAACAGCAAAGACATTTTAGTACTGGAACTAACCGAGAAGACTAGGGACATAATGGGATATAATGATCTTAACACCCAGGTCTCGAACCTACTTGAAGATGCCAGCGACAACATCCTTAGGAAGGAAGAAGAAATCGAAGGCAAAACCTATAGTCACACGGCCATTACTAAAAGGGCCAGATTTACATAACGTATTCAACTACTCGAATAGCTAATCGGGGGAGGATCGAGTCCTCAAGAGCGAAAGGCTTCTAGGTTTTAACTCTTACAGTTGGGAAGTAATAGTAGATAGACCTAATACCGGATAAGATGGTTCCTAAAAGCACCATATTATCTTAGGTATTATAGATTAGTGAAACTGGAAGGTCTAGGTATTAGTGGACTTAGATACTAATTATTACGCTCTGGGGAGTATAAGATATAAGTATAGTCCATAAGCATAGTGGTTCTAGCTTTAAGCGCTTTAAGGCATCTACCTAATTATCCCTAAAAGGCGTCGTCTAGCTTATAGCTATATAATATCATACTCCCTTTTACATATACAAATGTGTTACTCTAATATTAAATAATTATACTTAATATACCGGGATTTAAATATTCAAGTAGGGAATAACCTATGTGTCTTCCCTTGACTTGGGTCTGCCAGATATGGTAATGCGTGTTAATAAAGCCTGGTAAGACGACTTTCGATATGTAATTAATTACTTCTGTGGAAGAAGATAGGGGATCGATTTGAGGGGTAATATGGATAATCTTATTGCCCTCAATCAGTAGTGAATAATTCTTTAAGGGGACAATGGTATCCTCTTTAGAACCTTTGGGGATGAGAAGGGTAGCATTCTAAAGCAGGATGGACTGAGCCGAGGCCATGGTTGGTAGTTGAATAAAATTCCAGAGGTTTGTTGAAACTTAGTTAAAGGTCACCGATTAAGATATTACCAAAGGTCAAGAGATATACTATACCTGTCCACGAAGAAAGGAACATTCTCAGCTGTTTTCCAGATGAGGGACCAGTACAATATGAGTAGATCCGTTAGTCGAGCATTGACCGATGATACGCTATCATCAATAAGCTGACTCAAGGTGCTGGCAATGATCCTTCCGGTTAACAATAAAGCAACGCCAATCCAGACTCTATCACAGAGCTGACATGAGATCTTGGCGTCCCGTCCAAGAGTAAGCACATTACAAATCAACAATTGAGATCATAACGTTAATTGTTACTAATCCCACTTGTTTGAATACTTGCCCTGCTCCTAGGGAAAGATGTCCGGACCCAACAGGCATTCCTAATTAGAACTCTTGAAACAAGGAACGGTAAAGATTGGCCGGCTTATAAATCATAGGAAGCATGCTATGTGTCGGGGGAAGTTGGCTCAGCCTGCACAAAAGGGACATCCGCCTTGGTGACAGTGCAGTTTGCTGTTATAGTACCTAATTTGAGCCATATTTCACAACGGGGGCTTGGTGTAGGGGTATCACGTTCGCTTTGCATTGTGTCAAATGCCTGCGAAAGGCCGGGGGTTCAAATCCCTCAGCCTCCATTTTTGCATCTCGTGGTAGGATTTGGTTCATAAAGAAGCCTGGGAGGCTTATCATGGCTTCACTCATGCTGTATTCCTTTTCTCGGTTAAATTGGGCCAGATTATATAACCCAGAGAAGACACAACAAACTTTCACCATTCACAGGACTAAATACTTAGCTCTTCTCTGGCCTTATAGCAGTGGAAAGATATCCTCTAGTATATCTAAGGGTTTTAAATATTAATGTTTATCATTCAATAAGCATCTATTCTAAACAATTTGTGAGGTTTAGGGTGTCGCCCACTTCAATGCATCAATTATATGGGCTGAAAATTAGTGTTTGGCCGTCCGTGACTTATTTTCCGGTTCTGGCCAACCAAACGATAAATGCTCAGGCAGTCCACACAACGAATCGCATCACAGCATGTTATATTACCGAATATGAGAACTCTATCTTTCAACCAGAGCGATAAAAATTGAATGCCTTATGATAGGCAAAAGAAACTCCGATGGAGGGAGTCGAACCTCCTCGCCGCGGTACTCACGTAACTGAAAACGCGGAATGATAACCGATGGTCTTCGACCAGTTCCTTTTTATATTCTTCATCACCGGACCTCTATTAAAGAATCTATTATAACTATTATAGTATCCTGTTCCTTAGCTTATTTACTTGTCTTTGTATTTAAAATTTCAAGACAATCTTGTTTGTTAGTATTAAAAAGGGAGATACCCAACCGTCGTCTTTTTCCTGCAAAGCATTTGTCTCCATTATAATAAAATCCGAGCCGCTAGTAGAGCTTGTCAACTTGAATGGTATAAGACGCACTAAGAGTGGGATTATTACTTGGCTCAATGCTAAGATTGGACCTTGCCTAGGTTATACAATAGATATACTGACGTTACTAACGACGGAAAGAGATCAACATCCAACTATTGAAATATAGGACGAGAGTTCAGCAGTATGAGTTAATAGCTACTCACACAGTCTCTTATCCAATGTGGTCTTCTCCACTTATAACGCGAGTCTTATCGGATGATAAAAACACTATTAACCTAAGAAGTATTTAGCACATTTGTTAATAAGCCTTAATAGTGGGGGATAATACTGTCTATAATTTCGGGTGTTATTCTCCGCAGGCCGTTTGCTGTGCTGATCAGAGTTTATGTACGAAATGTCAGCTTAACTGCTTACCTTATAAGAGCAGCAACAGAGCCATCTTTCTACAACCTTTACCTAGTGGACGCAACCTTTAATCAAACCATTGAAAAAGAAAATGCGCACCCACAACCTGTGGGAGTGGGAAAAGAGAACTTGATCACGCTGGGGATCGAACCCAGAATCTTCTGATTCGTAGTCAGACGCCTTGCCATTGGGCCACGCGACCACGTGATTTGATAGAGAAACTTACTCCGAGTTAGATCTTAAGATTGTGAAAGAGTTGGGCGTAGAGAGAAGTGCATAGTAATATCGTGAGAAATTAGTAGCCAGTTTCTCTGCCAAATCGTCGTGTAGTCTTGAGGTAGTAACTAACAGACAACTTCTAAGTTAATGGAACTCACCCAATCAATCTGGTTCAAGCTTGGATAAAATGGCACTTGTGCACTTGTATCTTGACAATTCCTTAAAGTCTTTATGATACCATAAGCATAGAGCTTGATCCCGCTGGAGTCGCCATATATTCGATTGTTCTGACAGTCGATATATCAAGGTTAAACTATGACGTCCTATGTGGTCTCCATTACAGTCAAGCTGTTGTGAGCTCATGAAAACCTGCCCTATTTACTCATCCAAGCAACATTCAAAGACGAACTGTGGTGCGCGCCGATAATATTCCCGTAGAGTTCCGGGCGTCTAGCTTGCCTATACCGGAATCCGCCTGCCCTCCGAAGTTTCTCCTTGCCACAAGTCGCAACAGCCATATCGTCGCCTAGAAGCGAACACTCGTTCAGAATGTCTCCAAATGGATCGAGAATCATGGAGCACCCGTTCTTCAATTGATCATCGTCCATACCAATAGGGTTCGAGAAAACAACGTATATGGCGTTATCGTAGGCTCTTGCTGGCAGCCATTTCATGAGCCATTCTCTGCCCTTGAGACCACGAAACTCCGCTTGCAAAGAGGTTGGGTCGTCGAGCCGATTGTCCCAGAGAGCAGGATCCACGAAACCAGCGCCAGGGCGTGTTGACGGTGTGCACATTGTTACGTGGGGCATGAAGATGATCTCAGCGCCAAGAAGAGCTGTAGCCCGCACGTTTTCAACGACGTTGTTATCGTAGCATATCAAGATGCCGCATTTCCATCCAAGTAAATCGAATACGACGTATTCGTTTCCCGGGCTTAGGTATGGGCTGATGAACGGGTGTAGTTTGCGGAACTTGGCGACAAACCCTCGGGTGCTGTCGACACACACGTAGGTGTTGTAAATACAACCTTCCTCATCCTTTTCGAAGAGTCCAGCCAAGATGGTAATGTCTAGCTCGTGAGCTATTTGAATCAGGGAGGAGGTGCTTGGACCAGTTGGAACTGCCTCAGAAAGGCCCAATAGCTCCTCTTTAGTGAGGCGGCTGGCGAAGGTATAGCCAGTGACTGAGCATTCGTGAAATGTAACAACTTTGCATCCCCTCAGCGCCGCTTTTCCTGCCATTCGGCGAATGATTTTCAAGTTTTCATTCTTGTCGCCGGATCGATTCTCAAACTGAACGGAGGCGATTTTGATGTCGGACATTATTGGATGTAAAGAATCGTATGTTACCATTAGACTTTGGAGGTGGTATTTTGTTCAATGAATTATGCGGTCTTTCAAGTGACAATTGAATGATATTTAATGATGAGACTTGTTTATCAGACCATTTGACAGCTAATCATCTCTGTAACGTTGCGTTCCGATGCGCGGCCTAGGGTGGGCCACTTCGTATTCACAGGAAGCTTCACCAATAGGGTTGCATAGAGGTACAGTAGGTAACTGCAAGTTTGACACTTAGAGGTCATTGAAGGGCGTACAAGCCGATACGTTACTTGGATATTGCTATCATCTATTGCCTGTGCTCGGCTCAAGAGAATTGAAGCTACGTTGCAATTGGGCCGAGGAATCAAAGAATCTGCAATTTGAGATCCTTGAGGTTACTTCTGGGGTTTCCACAATCTCATAATAGTTGCACACCGGTATGCACGCTTTTTATGAGGGTGAGGCTTGTAACAAGCTCAAAGGTTCTTCGAGCTGTTTTGGAATGAGTCATCCGGCCAGTCTTCTTGTCATCAACAGCGCATCACATGTTGTTCTGCGACTACTCTAAGAGACTTAGTGTCGGAACGCCACCGGGAATGTACTACAACAAAGGATAAATAGCTTTTTCGTCAATTGGCAAGTGTCGACACCTGAACAGCGACGAAAGATTATTGTCAAAAGAATTAGTTAGTCAGAATATTATAAACGCGTTACCAGTTTAGGTACTTGCTTTTGCAAATAATTAGACCGAGGCCCTTCGCTTCCAGAGTTGCCTTTGGGAAGGTACAAAAGCACGTCCTGACACCAGAAAATAATAGCTAACTCAAGCACGAATAACATCGGTAAAATATAAAGACATAAATACTTAATTCTTATCGATTAGTCTATCCAAAATTACCTTTAAATACCAGGTAAGCTATATAATAAGACTGAAATAGACCTTTCTTATTAGCCATATAAAGAAAGGTTCTACCAATGAAAGATAGTTTGCTTTTTCATATTAGCGGTTCTTTACAGTATAGTAACCCATCCCCAGAACTACCTATTGTTTATATCATACCTTTCGAAGTTTCACCATAACTGGTATACCCTTACTCGGATACGCTATAAGCTCACCAGGCATATACGCCTAATAAGCTTAATAGCTATATAACTTATCATAACTATCCTTATATACCAGAATAATCTCCAGATCCCTAATAGTTATCATAAGCAGTAATCTAAGCTTTATTAAAGTAAGCTCCTATCCAATATAGCCCCGAGAACCTAGTTTAAATAGACGGTAAGTGGTTCTATAAATACCCACCTCTAGCCAGCGCTCCGGTATAAACTTGTCGGGTTCGGATTATAATTTAGGGTTATGATAAATTACTTTACTTACTAAAAAGAGAATAAAACCTTGCGTGGGAAGCTATTATCTCGTTTCAGGGCGTTATAGGAAGAATATAGGGGAGCCTTCTCGGCAAGAACCAATCGGTGGTTTAAGTCGGAGGGTCTCTTTAATAATCGCCGTAGTATATATATATTAATTTAGAATTATAGGTAATTTAGAAATCCTTATTATTATATTAATGGGATTAGGACCTAGAACTTTATTATACTCTTCTCGTAGACTCTCTAGTATATCTGGGTGTTAGTAAAGGTAACTATAAGCGAAGCAGAGTGTGGACGCGGTAGTGTTATAGCCAGCAAATAAGAAGATCTTAAGGTTCTTAATAGTGACTTTAACAAACTCAGCATTAATACCGGATATACTCCCCGTGCTACTTTATGTATATATGGATAGCAAGGCCATTAATTGCCTTAGGCCCCTTAATTCGCTTATGGTTCTCAAGTTGGCTCTCGATCAAAGGCTGAAGCTGGCTTCACAACTTTCGATTGAGTTTTACAAGGCGAGTACATCAAAACGGATTCAGAAGGCAACCCAGTTAGGCGGTAACCAGTCTATAATAAGGAGTACAATAGAGCCTTTAAGCATAGGGAAGATCTTATCATCTACACCAGACTAAATCTCCAGGCTTCGACCTAAGATATAATAACTAATAATATTATATATAGCTCTTATCATATAGTCTTCGAGAGGAATAACCCGGCCATCTTTGGTAATATCTTATAATTACTTCTTCTTTATTAATACCTCTTGGATGAATTCCGGAATAAGGGCTAAGATATTCTATATAGAGAAACTAGGGTTAAAAATAGCCTACTACTTCTTCTAAAATACTCCCTCGGACAAAATAAGATCTTTTAAACATACAAAAAGCCTAAATTAGCCACTAATAATCTTATATTCTAGCCGTAATATTTCTTAGGTGAATTATACTATAATATCCGGATATAAAATAGCTATTATCGGCCAGGAGATTAGCCATAGATTAATATAGTATATACCAAACTCTATAACCCTAGGGTACTCACGAGCGAGGAAATCTAGCATTACTTAACCGTGGATATCTCCGGGTTATTTCACCATAATCTTTCCAATAGCGATCAGGTTGCCCAGGAGCCAGGAATAATAAGGTAACGTAGGCTAAAGACAACCCGTTAGCGTAATTATTTCGAATAAAGAAATAACGAGGCAATAATTCGAATACACAAGATTATACTGCTGAACAGTCCGTCGAAAAAAGCTCCGCTGTTAATACAGCTTGAGGATAAAGTAACTCAATAACGTAAGGAATAAGATTCCGGCGCATTTCAGGGCGAAGCCACTTTGAGCCATGCCTCTAGTGTTTTACAAGAAAGGAATAGTACTCTTTTAGTAAGTAATGGAGTTCAAGATAGCTTATGAGTTTAAAGGTCAAAACTTATGTTGAGGTTATAAGAATCAAATTGAGATTGCCCCACTGGTTAGTGCTAATGCTATTAATTATGGGAGAATGTTACCCCAACTATGATGAAATAAGAATCTCACACAAAACCGGGAATCGATTTCCCTCAGACCTAACACCGATCAAGAATAGCCGATATCCCTTCCATTTTGTCTCCATGCCGTCCTGTGCTATACACTCCTTCTCCTATACATCATCGTGGGACTGACAGAGCCTTGGTGGTTTCTTTCACAAAGACGTGACATCCTCCTCCTGTTTGACTCAATGTAAACAATCGAGACCGCATGTGCAACTTGTTGAACGACAGCCGAGCTGTCTGGCCCAAGCCCATCGTTGATCCTGACAACCTTCCTGATACTCTCCAGCGTACAATGACCCAATAAGAGCTCGCTTTCTCGGACATGATGTCCCGAAAGTCCCAGAACGTGTGCAGTCGGTAGTATAATCTGCTGGGGCTCCGGATCAGAAGAAAGAAACATGCCGCAGAAGAAGATACCAAACAAAAGGTCGTCCGTGAACGGTTTTCGTTGGTGCTCCAGTAGAATACTGGCAGCGCCATGCACACCTTCTGAGAAGCCGATAATCCCTACAAAAGGACCATGCTGGGTCATGAAGTTCCTAATCGGGGTTTTATCACTGTTTTGTCCCTCGTCACTTTGGGGAGTTGATATTGTCTCATCGCTGGCCCAGCAGGAGCATAGATCACAAGTCTCGAGGGACGGGGGAGTGACAGGACAAGGAGAGGTTTCCAGGGGCTCCTCGGGGTGAATAAGCTGGAAGTGGTTACTGAGTATGCGTTCTAGCTTGGCAAATTGAGCGTGTATGATGGCGGAGGAGCCGCCGCCGCGGAGACAAAGGAGTTTAAGGTAAGGAGAGATCATGTCGAGCGGGGAACGGACTCGGCGTTAACCGTTGAATGTTCTTACTGCTGACATTTTTTAAGCTCTTGGCACCGAGGTTTCTCATCCCATCAGATGTGTTGGAGGCAATCTTGTATATGTAGAAGACACGGCAGTGTGTCAAATTCCACTGGTGGACCCATACAACGTGGGTAAGAAGCTTTATACGAGCAATTACAGAAGAGTGTCAGTGGATTTAGTTCTAGAAGGACGAACAGGGGTAGTAGGAAAGAAGATGGAAGAAAAGATGGTGTGAGCACAGACTGGTCTCAAACAGAAGGTAAGTGTTAGGAATGGCCTCATATGGATTAACTAACTACGCTGCTCATCTCACATGCCACTCAAGCCTGGCAACTGTGTATAGTATTGGTTAATGATTTGCGTGAATTTCATGTGAATCCAGGCATCAATTCAGGAACGCTCGGCAGACGACCTTTTGATCCACGCTGTGGTTATAGCTAGGATCTGGGGATTGCCGGGACCTATAAGGGAACACTGGCCCGCCGTTTGATTCCTCCACAACTAGGGTGAATTTAAGTTCGTTTTCGCGACATGCTTGAACATGGTATAAATAAATACTATAGGACTGGAGACCTCTATTGCGCTCAAAGGCTGATAACGGTTAAGACACAAGCACGTGGCTCCACCACTTCATCTTCTTGTAGCAGCTCCTCTGGCGCTATGTTAATTCCCTGCGTTGAAAACCTGTGGGCAATAGATAAGACCGTGCCGGCCCGCGTTAGGCAGGTATACAGGGTTGATACCCTCATGCAGGTCTCTGGCGACACTTTATGCCGGGAATTCTTGCGGGAAGACCCAGCGGCGCTCCCCTCTATGATTTAGACAGGGCCAGTGTTACCATATGATTATGGACTGATAGACTATTTTGTGGCTGGTAGGTGTTCAATGGGCTCGACTTCGCGTTAGTCACTTGTCGAATTTGTGACCTTAACTATATTACAATTTATTAACTTGAATGATATAACGAAAGTAATTACTACTATCGTAGCCATATCAGCCATGTTGAGGCCATCGCCTAATGCTCAGTGGACTGCTTGGTCCTTCTTAAAACCATCGCGGAAAGATCAGTTGGACTGCTCACCTCACATACTTAGAAGTGACTATTATACCCAAACTTTATAATGACACTTGAATTTAGACATGAAGATTAGATACCATCAGTCGAGCTTGCTATTGTGTTTTTTTCATTTACCAATAAGTTCATTTCCACGTCTAAGTACTAACTACCACTGTGACTAGTAAAAGTTTAAGTTATAAAATTATAAGTAGTCTAACTAATAGCTAGAGCAAAGATAATCTTAGAGAGAGATAAGATAATACTAATAATAAGAAGAACAAACCTATAAACAGTAATACTAAGGGGTTATATAGGGTTATATACCTATTATATATAAGAGACTTAGGGGAAATCTAGTAGGTATAGGAATAGGATATGGACAGGGAGGGTCCAGACATGGGATAGCAGCGGCGGCACAAGGCAGCGGCGGGTTATCTATATCGGTGCTGGGATAATCAGAGTGGGTATAGAGTCCGCAATATGGGACTTACTACAGCAGCGTGGCTGGGCAGTAGGCGCCGCAGTAAGAGGGGTATTAAGGACTATTAATAGCTAATATAAAAGTTATATAGAGTAAAGTTCAGTAGGCTAGAACTACTAATTGGTAAAGAGTGAGGTATACTAGCTAGCTAGGTATATATATAACCTTATTATCCGACCTATTTTTAATAGAAGCGGAAAGGGTTAGGTTTAAAATAGGGTTAGTATTAACTATC
>ONZP01000066.1:0-13372 GCA_900312805.1 Fusarium torulosum | reverse complement strand
ATCTTATCTTATTATAAGTTCTTTAAGTTAGTAATATTCTTATATATAATACTACCTCTCCATATTTACAGCTTAATTTATTAAGACAGGATTAGAAAAGCTAATAGTTAATCTAATAGTATAGCTATTTTACTTATTTAACTTAAATTCTATAGAGAATATATAGCTATTAATAAAAGCTAAAATCTTTAAGTTATACCCAGAACTAACTTATATAGATAATACAATCGCTATATAATATATTTCAGTCTTAGCTATAATAAAGGCTTAGGATAATCTTAAAGAAAGAATTTTATTAATCCTCTTTTAGATAATACCAAACCGGGTTAATATTGTATTTCAAGAAGAAGATTAGTAAGTAATAAACTTAGTACTATCCTGATCCGGCTAAATAATATCCTCCTAAATAGGGGGGAATGTAAATACCTTTTGCAGCCCACTCTGTACAGTTGGGTTTAAATGGATACCGTATTAGCACTAGGTGTGCTGGTTGTGAAGACGTTTTTAGTCTACTAGTTGGGTGCCTTATCTGAACTCTAGGACCGTTGTGTTTTCGACGCCACTAGGAATATGATGCTGTGACCAAATCATAGCTATTGCCAAAGCAGGGTCTGGAGGAGAGGGGCGTTTAGCGGAATGATTGGTTTGAAACTAGCTAGATTTGCGAAAGCGTACCTTACCTCGGATAAGCCAGCCCCGCAACAACTAGCTCGGCCACCACGCCAATAATACTGAGTTGAGAGCACTTCCAGCTTGGGATTAGTTCTCCAAGAGACCTTGATCAGAGTTTGTTATCTGGTGGAAAGGCCCCCGGCCGTAACCTTGAGCCGAAATGGACATGGTCAACGGGCGTTTTGCCGAACACCTGGCAACGAGACAACCCAGTGAGAGGTCTCTGACTTTTTAACCCTAATGGAGGGCTGTGCCAACCAGCGGAATACTACAATTTCATCCTTATCTCAAGACGAGAATCAGGCAATGTGAAGCAACTTCCGCTTCAGCCACTCAATTCTGCTTCTAAGAGCCTATAAGGAATTTAGTTATCCTAACTTATTGGTTACCATCCATCACATGTGTAGGAATTCTAAAAGACTAAGTGCTGTTTATATGGGACTTAGAATCTTGGTATTTAGGAGGTTCTAATGGGTTTTAAAAGTGTAATAAATTGATGATATCCAAATGTATTAAGTATATAACATTCTGTACTACCCGTTAAACTCCTAAATACGGGATGGTCGGCAGCAAGGTTCTTGCCCCACCGTATGCAGAGTTGACTTGTTCTCGCTCTGGCTGGACCGAGGAACATCATTAGATGGGTTTAACTCGAAGAAATTAGCCGGCTTTAGAGACATAACAAACTTTTCTACAGGCATAACAGGGAAATCTGGTATAGTCAGACGGGTGAATCATTAACGAAGGGTGCTTAGAACTTACCTTCAGGTCGAGTAACATGGGTAACTCCAAACGAGTGCCACAATACCACATCCTCGTTCTTTACATTCTCGGCACGATTGCTCCAGATGGCAAGACCAGTATCCTCCCGGCTCTGGTTGGTAAATTCTCCAGAAGCCCACAGCTCGTCGTCCTGATACTTGGTTACCCAGATAGCCTTGGAGGTGAATATTCCACGACGATAGTTGAAGGACTTGGGTCCCATCATGAGCATCTGGCTGGGAACAGGATGTAGCTTGTACGCATGTGGCTTTCCCGAGATCGAGTTAATGCGAGACTCATTCACAATCTTGTACGTTAGGTTCTTTGTAATATCCAACTCGTATCCTCCAGGCTTGTCGATTGTTGTTGTTTTGACTTTGAAAGCGCAACCATAGGGATCGATTTCGGGATCATCAACGACAGGGTAGCATTCATCATAAGCGACGGTGTTCTTATCGTCTCCGTCCAGGTAAGGATCAATTCTGGCGCAGAAGATGTGCTGATGGTTGACTGCCAAGACGCCTGGGGCAACAATAGTGCCCCAGGGAACTTGAAGCCCTTGACGGATAGGCATCGTGGATACAATACCAGTGGCTCGTACTTCAATGTGGATGTTGGCAGCCTGGTCTAGCACAAATGCCAGGATGTACTCGTAGTTGGCAACAGTTGCCGTGCACTGAATGACCAGCTGTCTGTTTCTGACGACCGAAGACTTGAAGCTGCGAAAGTTTGTGTGCTTCCAGCCAATACCATCATCAATCTCGTGCATGCAGACAACGTTTGGCATAGCCACAGGGCTTCCATCGTTGCTCACGCGAACGCCGCTGAAGTAGGCGATATGGCCAAGGCAGTCGCACCCAAGATTCAGGCTATTGGAAGTCAGGCCGAAGCCAGAGTCGCCCAAATCGAAGGCCTGCTTTCGGTGGTAAGGGGTGCGAGGATCACCATAAGGGACGGTCATCTCGCTCATAGAGACTCTGTAGAAAAGGGGGCGACCATCGTACTGTACGTCGTGGAGAACAGGGCCTTCGCGGAGAGTCCAACCTAGCTGAAAGCTCCACTTCTGCCACTCAACACGTCGACCGAAGATGTTGAATGAAGGTCCCTCGGGCTGGACGACCTGTAGAGGCTTAAGATCTTTGCGCAAGGCATCCGGACCCATGATGTTTGCACTGTACTCGACAGGCTCGACAGGCTTCCACGGCTGAGTCTCAGGGTCCAGCTCATCGCCAGTCCCCATCGGCAGCCTTTGCAGCTCTACGAGCTCCAAGGTGTGTGCATCGAAAATAGGGGCGAGAGGGATAGGCAGCGAATAATGGTTGGCCTCGGGATCATCATTCAAAGCAACATACATGTAGCATTGGAACAGACGTCGTCGTTCATTAGCATCATCTGTTCCGAAAGCCCAAGGGTCATTGTGGATGCGAGCGCTAGACAATGTTAATAAAAATTGCCCATCCTAGTTATACAGTGGCGGCTTACTTTGGGGGGAGCTTAAGCTTGGCGACTTCAGCTTGAACTGCAGGGTGGCTGTTGCAGGCTTTGTTGACAAGCTCAAATTCGTGCCAGTCGACTGGGCCTTGGGACTCAGCAGCTTCCAACTCCTTCTCCACTCGCTTCTTGGTGAGGTTGACAATTGCAATCAAAAGAGAATGACTCGGCTTGAGGTGATAGTAAACCCTGGCCTTGCGGTCAGGGGCTTGTCCCTTGTGATTGAGATATGGAATTGTTTCAGCCTTGGCAGGCTCGGCAAGATCGATGAGCTTGAACCGAAGCTCCTCAGCAGTGCACTGAACATGCTTGAAAAGTACTTGTGACGCTGCCTGCACCTCCTCAGGCCTGAGTGGATCCAGAGGGTGAGGTGCCTGCCTGTTGGAAGCGTGGTTGGGCATGATGGGCTTTGGTCTCGGCGTTTGGGAGAACAGAGTGAATTACAGGTGAGTATATTTGTCTTGTCTTATCGGCGTCTGGTTTCTCTAGTCCCAGCTGTCACGTCTTGATCCCGATCTTATACTCAAAGTCATTATTGGTACGGGGAAAAGACGATGTCTGTGGAGACTAATCATTTCCGCAAACAGAAATAGATCCAACTTCGACCGGGGCGATTGTTGCCAAACTATATAGAGTGGGTCTCGTGGCACTTGTTTGCCTATTTCGGCAGGACAGGCAGCTGCTGTGGAGATCCACTGATAGGCCTGCCTCTCAAAAATCAATATCATTATGGGAAAGGAAAACATAATCATTATTCTGGAGGTTAGTATTAAAGTACCAGTCCTCTGGTCTGTGTTGCTCGAACATAAAATCAACCGACAACATAACTCTTCCGTTAGATTAAGAACATTATTGCAAGCATGCCTGATTTCAAGGGACTTGATTTGACAGGCAAGACTGCCATCGTCACCGGCGCCTCTAGGTAGTTGCATCCTCCTTACTACTTCAATCATCCCTGACATTAGTTTCACAGGGGTATTGGTGCTGCAATCGCCATTCAGCTGGGCCAACGAGGCGCCAACGTGGTAGTCAACTACACCAGTGATAAGAGCAAACAACGCGCCATTGATGTCGTCAGTAAGATCGAAGAAGCTGGATCTCGGGGGACAATTTGTCAGGCAAGCGTGGCAAACGTCAAAGAAATCCCAAAAATTGTCGACGCGGCATTACAGCTAAGCCAGACCGGGAAGATTGAAATCTTGGTGCATAAGTACAACCCCCTCAATGTCTGCGACGTATATGTACAGGTGCTGACTGAGCCGACAAACAGTGCCGCCCTAGGAGTCGACGCAAACCTAGATGAAGTTACAGAGGAACTCTTTCAGACACACTTTGACACCAACGTCAAGGGTCCCATCTTCCTTACCAAAGCGGTTGTTCCCCACATTGCTAAAGGTGGCCGCGTTGTCTTCGTCTCTTCTGCCGCTGCCCGCCTTGGTGTCGCCGGCCAAACCGTTTATGGTGCGACAAAAGCCGCCAATGAGTCGTGCGCCCGGGTTTGGGCCAAGGAACTTGGACAATCGCACGGAATAACCGTCAACTGCGTCAACCCCGGACCGGTTGCCACTGATCAGTGGCAAGAGAGCGATGATCAGTTTAGACAGGATATGCAGCCTCTCATCGAATCTACACCAGCGGCAGCCAGGATCGCTGAGACGGATGATATTGCGCCGCTTGTGGCCTTCTTGTGCACTGAAGATGCACGATGGGCTACAGGTTCTGTTCTTTGCGCGAACGGCGGTCTTTACAATTAATGTATGCAACTGCCTAGATCATAAAGATAGTTACAGAGAGATACAGCATGATTACATTCGGCATTGAGAAGACACTATGCTACTGTATACTGACTGGTTCCATAACTATGTGACATGCCGTGGGCGGTAGCGATCTGGGTCTCTTGTTCGATCTTTGCATAGGGGGTTTCCAATCATCGTTTTAACTTTGACGTGGGTTAGTCGACTTAGTGGCCTAGATAGCCCAGGAGCTATTTACCTGTCTACTTGATAGCTAGGGAGACCAATGTCTCAAACTCTGTGCTAGTGATATTGGAGGTGAGCAGGTCGCAAGGGCTAAGGAGAGCAATTTTCGAAGCTTACCCCCGAATCTTTGCCACAGTTAAACAACAGTATAACTCCAGATCCGCCATCTAGGCCTACCAGAAGCCCTCGAAGTACATTATGGAGGCTGATTAGGCCGATCAATTATTGCTAGCATACCAAGGTAGCCTCCCTTGACACTCGTGGGCTGAAAATTACCAGAACAAGCTCAACCCCTGCGCCATTCTTTACTAGAGATAAGACAATCAGAAGAGTCTCTTATCATACGCAATACAAATGAAGAGAATCTACATTATTGCTATTACGCGATAAACCAACTAACACCGTTTCCATCATGTACATGCCGGCGCTTGGTACTGCCGACAGCAGGAAAGGGTACATCTGCATCATTATCGTTATCACCACATCTTAGTCGATTGGTCATTTTGTTTACTATACGCACAGTGCTCAGGTCCCATTGCGGGGAGATTTACTGAATACATTTGACCTGGTATCTAGCCGATATCACGAGGATAGCAACCAATGGTTAAGTCCGATTACGCATGAATGGATTTCCTTCCTGGGAAATCTTCTCAGCCGCTATCTCTCTATCTCTCTCTCTCTGAGATAGCTGGCATTCTTCCGAATCGTGATGTTATCAATGACGATGACCACTACAATTGTCCTAGTTTCGCTACGCAGGGAGTGAAGCTTGGCAACGCGTGGCGATCCATTTCGGCCTGACCCTCACTAGAATCGGCGCTTGTAATCGGTAAAACGCGGGCAAACTAAGCGAGATTCTATCACAGTCCTTGGTAAAAGCTGGCCAAATAGAATATTCTCTAGTAGCCAAACAAAGGCAATCTTCAATGGAGTGGTGATAGATCAGTACCCTTGATAGGTGGCCCTATACCACAAGTGCTAGCGCAAAGGAGGAGATAATTTCGCATTAAGATCAGGTCGCAATTTCTTTTTCATATAGTAATTGGTGATTGCTTTCCTGCATGCTACATAATCGTCTTTAGCTTCAGCCCATTGATTGTGCAACTCAAACGGAGATATCAACTATTTGTTTTCTGATCATTTGCCATCCACTGTGTAAAAGTATGCGCACTGCGTCAATATTTGGTGATCAATACGGTACAATATTTGAATCGGATACCAGCTACTGCACTAGTTTGCGAAGTTTATCAATTTTCCTTTTTTCTCAGAATTCTTCTCAGCCAGGCGTATCGTGTCTTGGTGGCCTCTGCTCCGATCTCCACAGGATAGAAGAGGTCGAATCCATGGCAGCCTCCACCCCAAATATGAAGATCCGCTTGAACACCGCATTCCCAGAGCTTGGTAGCGTAGGCAATATCCTCATCACGAAAGGGCTCCCCCGAACCAGCGTCAATGTAGGCGGGAGGTAAATCGGACAAGTCTTCCGCACGTCCCGGGGCAACATAATGGCTTGTAACTCCCTTCTCATTGTCCTCGCCCAGGACGAGTTTCCAAGCATAGCGACCCCACGTAGTATAAAACCCGCGACCGTCCTCAAATTGTCTACACGACAAACTCGTCATTCGATCATCCAGCATAGGGCAGGCAAGTAGCTGTGCGCAAAGTGCAGGGCCCTTGCGATCGCGTGCAAGCAGTGTGACCCCAGCTGCGATACCTGCTCCAGCCGACACGCCGGCAATCATCAAGCGATACGGATCAATATTGTAGGCCTTCAGGTTCTGTGATATCCAGACTAAACAGGTGTAACAGTCTTCAACGGAAACCATGCCGTGGACGTCTGGAGATAGTCGATACGCAGGACTAATAACGACGGCATCCGAGTCCTTCACAAGCTCGCTCACTGCAGCAAGGCCGACATAGACATTGCCCATCACCCGGCCTCCACCATGGAGGAACAGAATACCAGGGCGGAGTCCTGGCGTGGCACTGCCTTTGCATGTCAAAACGATCGCAGGGATCTGACAATCCGATCCAGGGATGGCAATGTCATCGATGACTATGCCGGGGTCGTTGTAGATGGCCTCATCGCGTGGTGGCTCTTCTTTGCGTAACTCATAGAGTTCGTCCAGAGAAGAAGGAACCGGTCGGTGCTGTGTATCTTCGTAAGCCAGTATCTCTGGGTCCCACGGTGGCAAACGATTGAAACCCATGGCGGCGCTCTCGGGCGTAATTTGGCTGCTTATGCCTAAGCTAGTGTCTGGCCGAGACTCAAGGCTTAAGTGACTGCAAGAGGCTGTAAATAATTAGCCGGGTTACAAATAAAACGCAGGAAGGTAAAGAAAATCAGTCTTATGTCAAGCGATAGATTTGGTGGTCGCCAGTCTACAGACCAACTCGGGATAGATTTTAACATCCATGGCTCAATTCCAGCCTCTTCCCCGCAATCATGGCAAGCCCGGTTGAACTCAATGACTCTCCACAACTCCACAAATGAGCATATCTAGTCACAATTGGGGGATTGGTTGATTAACTGGAACAGGCAATACTCACAGCTGCCATGCAGTCAGTGGTGGGTACACATGGTTGCACATGTCTGTGGGTGATCATAATGTCACTGATATGTTGGTGAAAACAGCCCCACGCTGCCTTCGACTAGTCATTTACCTTTCTATAAGTATAGAAGGGCCTATCCTCACTAGTAACTATTATCTCATCCATGCCTATACCCTCTCCCTATAAGTCATCACCCGTTCTATCTTAGCTTAAATAATCCCTATCAACTTCGAAATGGAATCGCAATGGTTGCCGGGCCCGGTTGGCGAAATGTTACGGTCTTCAGGGCTAGCAACAACAACAACGGTACCGTTGGGAAAGCTTGTCACAACCACGACGCACGTCGGGTTGGATCTTGAGACCGGACAGTTGATCAAAGGCACGCCGGAAGATGAATTTACTGCTATTTTTGTCTGTCTCGATGCTGCGCTTCAAAATGCCGGCGTGCGGGGTGGGGTTGCAGACTCTCATAAAATAACAGCGTATCTCATCAGCCCAGCTGATGAGCCAAGCCTGTTGAAGATTTTCCGTGAACGATATCCGGGATGTTCGCCCGCCTGGGGTACTGTGATCGTGCCGGCGATTGTTGTACCTGACACACGGGCCGAGCTGCAAGCTGAGGCGATGTTGCTAGGATAAGCAACTTGGAGCAGACCAAAAGGCTCTAGCGATACTTAACAGCACACATCAAACCACAGTATGAAAAGCTACTATTGATTCGAACCTTGGAAGGTCATGCAAACCCGGGAGAAGGATTAACTGGACTACTTGACAGGTTGGAGCACAAAATAACCACCCCTTCCCCAAACAACAAGAGAACGAAGAAATAATAACGAATGGGGATACCATGGGGATTAGATCAACTTTAGATGAGTAATCAACATTAACCTCAATTTTGCGATTGATCAACTATGTGTGAGTCACCGTGTAGGTAGGTGCGAGCGACGTGTCTAGACCATTCTGTATTGGGCAATGTTCCAAAGCACGCTATTCCATGAGTAACGTGTAATGTGATGCATCACTAGCTGAGGGGATAACAACTGGGCCCGACTCACGAGACTGCTGACCAGGCACGCGGTACTATGCTACCCCGAGACTAACAAACTCCGGGTCCTTGAGATAAGTATACCAATTGCTAAGCACTAGCGCTTTCCATTTCTCCTGGATCATTTGCAACGGAGGGGGGTAAACTGGTTAATGTCTGTGTTGCTTGGGCACCAGACCCATGGGGTAATGCGACATGTCTGATGAACCCCGATCCCTTCTTCAAGTCAACCCAACACCATCCCCCATGACTGGACCTCCCACTGCTGTTGTATATACTTCTAGAGTGCGGATAAGATGCTAAAGCTAGTTCATGTCCTTGTCATACGTTATCTTATAGATACGTTCAATGGACTTGAGCGCGAAGTCGGGGGCTTTCAAGCCAGGCTGTTGAGATGTGAACTAGCCCGACAAGCCAGTCAGCTATCGGCTGCGCTGTTGAAGTGGACTGCTTTTCAATTTGTCGAATCTGCCGAGTCACCTCCTGCTGGAGCCTAAGATCACTAGGAAGAGTACCAACTGTGTGGGATCTTAGATAGGCTTGTAACTGTGCCTCGAGTGGACATGATTCAAAGAGTGTTTTACAACCTTTGGGTCGAAGGATGGGATGTTTGCTCTCGAGGCTTGAGCGCATAGGGCCGCGTGCGGCTTTATATGTGGTATCATATGCCGACAAGATCAAGTCTCGTAACCACGATGGGCTTGACCTGCTCGGATACGAGGAGGCTTCGGAGGCAAGGATGATGCGGCAAGCCTCGAATCTCATCTGCCTCGAGTTTGGAAGCTTTTTATAAGAGTAGAAGTAGATGCCAATGAAATGCATCAACTCCACTGCTATCAGTTCGTAGGCGTTTCGGGGATGCTCCTGTTTCAGGCAAATGGTCCAGGGGCTATAGGTTTCTTCCCCAAGACCGCCAGGGTCTACATTGAACAGTAAGCCTTGAGTTGTCAACGTTTTCGATATGATAACTAACAGCATGCCTCCAAACTTGTATGTTGGGGAATCTTGTCGGATGTGCGTGACGTCCGTTCACGACGCAGGCTGGGGTCATCCGCCTCAAACCCCTCGCCACATCCGGTGGAAATATGCTGGGTCTGGTTTTGAACGATATCGTTCTCTGCCCGAACCAAGAAAGGTGATGACGGATCGACTAAGAACCAAATAGAGCTAGAGTTGTTTAATAATGGCGTTGTGGTCTCTTGCAAAATTGGTGATTTGGTTACGGAGGCCGAATTATTAGATTGACGTTCTGTATCACTTGATTCTCGAAGGACGCTGGATAGATGGAGTGATCTGGGAGACGTTGCCGATTGTGATCTATTCTCGACGTGATCCTGTCGTCTGGCGGTCGGGGAAAGCTGCAGCGAAAATCGAGACATCCTTCTTTTTAGACAACTAACGAACAAAGCAAAGTGGCTATTGGAGACCTCCTGGAAAGTGACAATTGCTTCGATTATTTGGTTGCCGTTGCGGTAAAGACCAAAATAAGTAGCTGGGGTGTCAAAAGTCAATAATGTGTTTCCTGGCAGCAGATGAATCTTTGGGCAAAAATGATGTTGACGTATCAAGACTCATAGCAGGCAGTGAAGTTCCCGAGCCAGTACACAAGATTTGGGGGGTGGGGGCCGTGGGTTACACATTGAGATCGGCGGCTCCGCTTGTTTTGAGAAAATGACATGAATCTGCATCCGGGGTCAGAACTAGCTTAACTATGGAACTTGGAAGAAGGGACCCAGGGTTGCGGCATTTGCTTCCATTTATGGAAGATACTTCAACACCCATTCGACGCTAATACGGGTTGACAGAGAGAATGGCAAGAGGAATGAATAATGATCTAAGCCTCTTTGTGACTCGTCAACTTTATTCTACTAATGGTTTACTGGTGCCAAAGCCTCAGCATGACAGTCCGGCGCCAATGGCGAAGAAAACCACATTCCTTTATAGGTGTTAAGGTGGTTACGATCACCTTGTTCCCGGCTTCTTGCATCTGTCTGGAGGCGCCTAAGACGAAATCGATCGTGCTCACCTGCGCTGCATTGATGCGTACAAGGCAAGCGGTTCCGCAATAGCTCATCATGGCCGATCTGACTTATTTCAGGCCATATCTACTCCGTACTCTGTCATTATATATGATATTTACAGGCCTGGTGACTACCAAGATAAACCGGTCTGGTAAAGCCCTTTACACCAGATCAGCTTAGCCTACCACGAGATAACGCAGTTGATCTAGTCAATTCAACTGCTAAGAACTTGTCCTAGTTAAGACTACCTGTTTCAAAAGATTCAAAACCTTGATCGACGTGGGGAGGAATAGGACAAGGTCGAACAAGAGGCGATTTTTAGGCAGACGTGCGTACACTTGGTCTTTCACAGCACTGCTAAGGTCTGTAATCGAAGCGAATGCTGGATCGTAGGCAGGTCAGTAGAAATAGCACGGTATTACTTCACATGCGAAATATTCCAGTTTGGACGAGAATTTCAATCTTGTTGG
The DNA here is from genome assembly GCA_900312805.1 of Fusarium torulosum. Lineage (NCBI taxonomy): Eukaryota > Fungi > Ascomycota > Sordariomycetes > Hypocreales > Nectriaceae > Fusarium > Fusarium torulosum. Next base: position 2,379 of record ONZP01000066.1, on the reverse strand, counting down.
TACTCCCGATTGCTCAACGAAATACTACGGCTCATCAAATTGTCCGTAACTTCCTACATGCTACCTTACATTCTAGACCCGCGCTGATACTCACCCGGCCGAAGGTTGGCGCCCAGGACACCAACTTCCCTCAAAACAGTATCAGCGTTGATAGCACCTTGCTCCATAGCACCTTCGATAAAAGACCGCCACCCTGACGCCCAATCAGCACTAGCCATGAGGACATTGCCGTGGCGACTCTGAAGTTCGGCTAGGTATTTGGTGAGGAAGCCAGCAGGATACCAGGCAGCTCCAGCCTTGGCATAGGGGTCAGACACCCAGTCATGCCAGAGCACTTTCTTGATGTTCATGGGATGAAACCTCTGCAAGGCCGTTTCCAACCGCTCTGGTTCTTTGGTCGGGTCAAGCTTTCCTCGGTTATCACCCGCGAACGAGGTAATGCGAGTTGACTTGCCGTCAGCACAGAAACCATCACCATAGACATACAGAAGATCTCCAGGCCAGGTGCATCCCCGTAGGCCACGAAGATCGCCCTCAACCTCAGCATGGCATTTGGTAAGATAGTCGAGCTGGTTGATCTTGATAGCCTCTTGTCGAAGAGGAGACAGAGGAGGATCGAAGGTGATATCGGGGAGGACTGTGATGGGCATGGTGTTGATCACACGCCTGGCACGATAAGCCTTGGAGGTCGTGGTATGGATGGTGACGATACCATCCTTGTCGACAATAGACTTGACGGGAGACTTAAACGTGTATTGCAGGCCAAGCCGGACGGCATCGTCAAAGATGCGGCGGGCAAGTGCAGATTGACCCTCCCGAAGTTTGTAAAGAGTCCAGACCTCTTCAAAGGTGGCAATCTCATAGTTCTGGAGCGCTTGGGCACGGATCATCTCCAGGTATCCCATATCTTCAACCGAGCCACCACCGATGTGCGGAACAATCGACTCGAGAAGGGCGAGTTCGTCAGCCGACAACAGATGTTTGATCTGCTCGATTCTATCGCGACAGGTGAGCTTGTCCACCTCCTTTACTTTCTCAGGGGCAACGCGCAAGTTGCCTAGAGTGGAGTATGGTAGTGGACAAATGTCCCGGCCCATCTTTCCGTCGTAGTTGATGAAGATGTTCCATGCATTGGCCGTCATATCACCAGCCTCCTCATGGGTGAGTCGTCGTGAGCCTGAGCCCGTATCGATAGTGAAGTAGTCGCAACCACCCCCCTCAGAACGGGTTGTGATGACATCGTCCTTGAGGCCATAGCGCTGCATCTCAGCAAATAGACGGCCATGGTTGTGGGATACCCATGTGCCACCCATTTCATAAGTTGTGCCATCAACCTCAGCGCTCCAGGTGCGGCCGCCGATGCGGTCGCGGGCTTCGACAAGCAGGGTCTGCTTACCTATGAATTGTCACACATCATCAGCTTTGTTTCGTGTCTAGACTTCATTTAGGTCGTGTCCCGAACTTACCAGCTTTTACAAGATCGCGGGCGGCGACGAGACCGGCGTAGCCGGAACCGATAACAATGGCATCAAAGACCTTGTTCTCATCAGTTTGACGAATCTTGCGATCGGGCTGAATCACACTGTAGGTGTGTAGACCGGTGACGAGGCCACCTTTCTTGGTGTAAGTGTAGCCCTCGGTAGAGAGGTTGGCATGATAGATGGACTTTGACATTGTTCTACAGGATAGAAATGAACTGGGGATTGAATTATGGTCAAAACGGGTGAAGAAGGTTAGGCCTGAGGTTAGGGTTTAAGTTGAGTTTGTCCGGCCATGTGGGTTGTGAAGTCACGTCCGATTATGAAGGGACAAGAAGATAAAGATCACATCAGGTCCACAAAAGTTTGAGTTGGGGAAACGAGCACGCATTGACTAAGCATCCCCGACCGACCGTATACAAGTTGGAGCACACACCGAACATGGCAGTTACTACAACCGCCCCACTCAATGCAACGGGTATGCAACACTAAAACCTTGCAGAGTGCAGCCAATACCGGAAATACAAGCTGTGCGAGATTGTTGGATGCTACCGTCTGGATAGGACAATCGCCTCGACCAGGAGTACGGCGCAGTTGAGGGAAGTGCCTAATTAGGTTAGTGCGTTGGGGCTCTTATAAGGTATGTTCATACGCAAGCGTCATCCTAGTGGGAATCATCCTTGCTTACTGCGTATTTGGGGATGCGACCAGAATCTAGTATACATTAGTTCGGAAGCTTAGACTCTTTCGCAGGTCGGGATGTCATTGTGGACACGAGTGCTGCATCGGTGGTGTTCTATTTCAACCAATTGTGCTTCAAGTCCGTCTGCAATCTAAGCCCTAAATGGAAATACTTCCAACCCGCTTCTCCCTTCATCCACTGATACGGGTGGGCCGGGAG